>JBBPJN010000702.1:0-10857 GCA_038088755.1 Boletus aff. separans
TGCAGGGTAGATACGAGGTGATGTCGCGTCGAGGAGTCCTTGTGTATGGGTTCAGGAAGCATTAATTAGGCGTCTGCCTCGTTCACGTACTTGGAATCCTGCTACGTTCTCTACGAGTAGGCGACGTGGATGCATGTCACGTGCAGAGAGTTCTGGCAGGACATTGTCTATGAGGTGCAAGAAAGACTGTGCGCGTGGGTCGGAGGCCCCTTTGGCCAATGGGTTGAGTACGGTGTATGGCTGACATGGTGGTGACAAGAGCCACAGATCTGCATTCAGTCGAGAAATGTTTGTAGCAGTGAGCGTTGCAATATCTGTCTATTCAGTATCTGAGTCAGGTCCGTCAGCTCGCTAGTTTTGACAGGAACTGACCCTGCGGACAATGTCCGCGCCAAAATTTTCCGCATACACTTGGCACGCGGTCTGGTCCCAGTCGTAAGCGGCTACTACAGTGGTTGCCCCTGGAATCCCACTGCGACGGAGTGCAAGATGGAGACCTCCTGCAAAGGCGGGTGAACCTAGCCAGTGAGATTCGACTTCTGAACACACCTATCCCACTGTAGAATTCGATTGCACGCACTGTTCTCTGCGGATCTCGCATAGTGGAACGTCGTGATGAAGCAGATCTCCGTTTTCAAGGCATCGATTATGTCAGCTAATTGCACGCCTCATTCCCTGACCTCGTACCCTGTCTCGGCGATAGGTTTTCTCCCCTCTTCTTCTTCTTCCATCGCTGTGTTCGAGCTTGTTCATCGTCACAAACAGCACATTGCGCGCCGCAGTTCAGCTCTCCGATATCATTAGGCTGTCCTGCGCACCTCTTCGTGGATTCACACATGCATTCGGACCCTCCCATCTCGAACAACGAGCAGGGAACATCACCAGTCTTGTTTCATTCCGAAGGGGTCACTCCTATAAAGTTCAGATCTAAAGGTTCGCTCGCAGACCTTGCTGGATGCTCGTCTTATTCGGACATGCATACACAAGCCCCTGGAAGCGTGGATAGAGGCAGTCTACATCAGCCTGGCAATCTCATGAGGTGCGTCGATCTTCCTCAACTTCTCCGCATAGCGATATAGATGCTAATTCCATCGGGATGTGATAGTGAGACGCCTTTTAGCAAATCCCACGCGCCGGGAGTGTTCCAAAAGTCAAGTCACCTCCCTACACCACAAAGGTATGCATCTCCTTAGCCTGCTGCATTCTTTTATGTTTCTAAACGATTCGGATTCGTCGTCTTCCTATTGGTCTCTGACTCGGTGCATGGTTAACATGAGGACATTTCAGTCCTGGAAATATGGCATCTTATCTCCTCACGAGAACTCCCAGCTCAATGCAGAGGTAAGTCACCGACTGTGTTAGGAGTTCCGAGTCGCTTTATAACCAGCGTGGCAGTTTTTCGCCGGATCTAGACCCAACTACGCTACCGACGGAGTTCCCATCCAATACGTATGTTTGCTAGATTGGCTATACCATACCCACCTTACTTGAATAACTGTAGGTCCTCCTCTCCACTACCGTCTCGACCATATTCAATTCCGACACCAGAATCTAGGTATGTAGGGCCACAGAAAGAGTGGCGTGGTTCTCACGTATACAAAGCCCGCTTGTGGCTCGATCTCGTAGCAACGGACCACATCTGCTTACTCAGAGTGCGCGTGCCAGTAGCCACGACGAGTGAGCCAGTCCTTTGTAAATTATGTACCTCACATAGCTTACGCGAGATACAGCGACGACTTTGCAAACCCAAACAGAAGGGATGGTTTGCAATCTCGGTATGCGAATATTACAGCTTCGACGACTGGCACGTTCATATTGTCTCCAGAGCATCCATCCCATTATGGCAAACGTCAACACGTCCCATAACTCCTGTGTTGCGGTCTCGCCCCACGACACCCCCACAGCGGAGACCGGTTGAACAGTTATCACCCGCGTCCCGTCTTGATAACTTGCATTTCAATAACCCAACGACCAGTCCTCTATTACAGAGAGTAGATGATGATCCTGGGGGTGAGACCGCTCGTATCCGTGCCCAGTTGATCGAAAACCATCTCGCATCTACTCAAGCAGCCGAATCGCGCCGGCCTGACTACTTTAAACGGATGAGACGCTTGGCACCTTCAAGCAGTGCTGGTGCTGGTGGAGCATCTCTCACTTCCGAATTGGGAGGTCAAGACGGTTCCTTGTTATGGTCGTCAGCCAACGTGGGTGTCATCAAGAGTCCTGTTAAGGGAAGACGGATTGCTTTATTTCAGGAGACATCGGAAGAGAGTTTTGAAGAGAGCTTGATGGCTGGTGGGTATGGGCGTTATGTGAGTTTATCTTATTATTTTTTTTCCAGTCTTACCTGGAACAGCGATTCCACGAAGCTGGGTTGGATCTCTTATCTGATGCGACTCTCTTCGATCGTCTTCAGCGATCTGATAGACCGTGGAAACTCGATGAAAATGCCGAACTGCCGAATCGGCTTGGCGATGCAATGGAAGAAGAGGAAGTTGAGCCTTCGTCCGTATTAACTGAAGAGGAGAAGCGGAAGAAAACTAGGCTGGCTGCATTTCTTGATCCGCCGCGGGTGACGTCCTTTGTTACTCAATTACTCCCCGTCGAGATCGAAGGTTGTGGCAGGGTACTCATGAACGTCGAACCCCCGGAGCCGCAGACGCCGCCTAAGCCCACTCCAAAAGCGAAACGGTCACGCAAACGGAAAAAGGCGTCCGCGGACATGACACAAGACGTAGGCAAGGATAGCACAGCGGCTCCGGAAAACGGTACTGTCGATGGGCCGAACTGGCCGGATGCGGAGTTTCCATGGCGGTCCCGCTTGGTGGCACAGGATAGTATCTCAAGTGCAGAACGAGCAGAACGACTCCGATATATCGAAAGCTTCCTCGATAGGGACTCTGACGAGGACGATGTTGAAGAAGGGCATCCATCACCACGTCCGCGTAGTCTTGATCTTGAAGCAGCTTCGCGAAGCTCTCGACTAGGTCGAGGCAAGACGTATCCACTCCTCTCCCATTCCAAGGACCGCCGACGTGGCACGACGACGCTTTTCGTCATTCCCAGCGACCCCGCAGACGCCAGGACTGCATTGCTATCCAAGAAGTCCATACGGGCCGTCCAATTGCGTCTCTTACGTCGTTGGGACACCAATTATGGTGCAGATAGTGATGATGGCGAGGTTTTGTGCATCTGTCGAGAACGAGACGATGGACGCCCACTTGTGCAGTGTGATGCCTGTCGGACATGGTATCATCTAGAGTGCATTGGGATCCAGAGTACGTTAGAGTTAGGCAGGGAGGAGGATCCTTGGTTTTGTGCCAACTGTGCCGAGACGAAGACACCACCACCAGTCGTCCCATTATCGGAACCTACACTCGTACCGACCGACGACGGCAGACATGGTGTCGGCGGGCGCGGCAGCACTGATGTGGAGGGGTACGATCCACCATTTCTTAATGCGGGGCTCAACCCATCACCTGCAACGCCCCCGCGAACACAGTACGCGCCACACACTGTTTCAAGGCCTTCATGGGACGAACCGCCGTCCTCGTCGTCTCGTGGGGACCCGCGTACGCCCCAGTTCAATACAGCCTCGGCCTTCGGAGATATGATACGGGTGTATGGCACGACCCCGGGCCGCTTGCTGGAAGGTTCGTCGTCAACGACAGTTGACGAATCGCCTTTTGATCCTACGTCAACGCCTTCACGAGGGATAAGGTTCGGACTACCTTTCACGACGCCTAAGGATGGAAGGTGGGGATCGTCGCTGTGGCCAGGAATCAGGGGTAGCGCTGGTGGACACGAGTTGTTTCACACACCCAAGCATCCCGGAGAGGAGAGTGGCGCAGCATCTTCAAGGTTAGGTCAACCCTTGCTATACCACGGTAGGGTCGGAGAAGTTTCGGAAGAAGGACCCTCAGGGGTGACAGGGGTGTACCGTGCGACCCTGCCCAATAACGTTACGCCTATCGAGCGAGACGCGTTGGGCGGACTGAAGCGGATGCAATCATTGGAGTCGCCATTGGCAGGAAAGAGGTCAAGACGGACAGTTGATTCTTGATACTGCTACCGAACCCATTTTGGCGCAGCACTGGCGTTCAGAGTTTGACTGATACTACTTATAGGCCGCATGCCAGCACGTTTCAAGGTTATCACCGCGTTACGTTTTTTTCTTATGCACTGCCTTGGTATTTGACAAGTACTAATACGTCGAGTTTGGTAGCACATGATGATACGACGCAGTTATATGTAATTCATTAGTATTCAAGACGTGTGCACGCACCCAAAGTCCAAGTATGGTTTGGATCACGTTTGGGATCCATGGTCACACGTAGTAACTTGGATGTTTTGACGCAACAGAAACTGGAAAGAATTATAGACAGCGACCCTCGGTTAAACGTACAGGCGTTGACAAGGTGACAGGCCCGCCGGTAGATGTATATATTGGTTCGGGCTTGATGACTGCGCGAGCTCACCCCGGCAGCGTCACAGCTTCTCTCTCTTCTCTCTCAGAAGCTGGCAGCGCAGAGGCTGGTGTAAGCGACCAAATCCATTGACATGCCAACAGACATGTGCTTGGACAGGGCTGGGACTCGACGGGAAGAATCACGAGCCAAAAAGATTCTCAGGCGTTACTGAAACGCCTGTTTTTTTGTCCGTGGTTGAATTCCGATTGCACGAGGAACCCGTTCAGGGACGGCGGGCGGGTAATGACGGGTTCCATAAAAGGAAAGGTTTGTTGGGCGGGATCATCGTTTACTACGCCAGCGCTCCGCGGAAGTGGGTTTGACTTTTTCTGCTCGATAGGTAGGACACAGACAGCACGATGAAGACGCGTGCGGGACGAACTACAGGGGGAAGCAGAAGCGCCGAGGACGCGATGGAGCCCCTTGCAGCGGAGTGTTCGAAGGGAGATACATTAAACATTTTCTTTCTAATTTATTTCGACGCGAAGCTGAGTGTAAGTTTGGTTACGTAATGTACAGCGTGTTGGGAGTTTATTTTTCCCATGCGATGGGGGGAGTGGTGATATATCAGCTTGTTGCGACGGAGACTCTTGAAAGCCTCTCCGGTGTTTCGTTCCCCTTCACCAGTCACAACTTCACATGTCCTCAATTGCTGTCACCCTCGCAGACCTCGCCACGAAGGCACAGGCATCAGTGGCATGGTCTTGCCCCCTCCCCTCCCAGTCTGACTGCTCGTCTGATGCCTCGTCATTGTCAGAGAGTACGTCTTGTCTGTCATTCGTTTGCTCGGTACACTCACCTGTGGCATAGCTTCATCACGACTCACACGCGCACACCGCGTACGACTATCCCCTCCTACGACCCCCCGTGCCAACGAGCACCTGGCTGTACTCCTTCCAAAGAACTTGTGGAAGGTGAGCGCGCTTCTTCAACTCGGATACACAGCATCTCACCCCTGCGTCAGCCTGACACGCTAGCTTCCGCCTGCGACAAATTCTACTGTCGTGTCAAGTTCACCGTACTTGAGCGCCGTCATGTTTGTTCCTCGTCCTTGCGTCCTCTTGCGCGTCAAGGCTCACTCTTCCCCTCAGCACTGCAGGAAATGCGGCGGTGTCTTTTGCCGCCGGTGTACCTCCCGTCTCACCCACCTCCTGGATGTTTCGAATCTTGATTTCCTCCATCCTCCCCGCCATGTTCCCATCTCTGCTTATGACAGTCCTACCTCACCTGTCACCCTGGAAAAGGTCTGCGATGATTGTTGGGACCAAATCCATGGTTCCCCACGCACCCCTGACACAAGACCATCAACGCCGATGTTGGTCGCATCAGTTTCTTCTACCGCCACTCCATCACCGACTTCCTCCATTTGTGCTTCTCCGGTTGAGCAATCGACCCTTTCGGCAAGACCAATCCGTGTCAAGCGGAGTTTGTCCCAACTCAGCACAAAGCAATTTCCTTACCCTTCGGTCATAGTTGCTGTCCCTTCAGATCTGGAATTCTCCGAGCCTTCCTTTGGCGAGCTAGACGCCTACCCATTACGTCGTTCGAGCATCATCTGCAAGGCCACCGGCGGAGGTCGTTGGGAGCCAAAGAATTCTCCCCCGAGAATCGGTATTCGCATACCTGGCTGCAAGGCTCCGTATGAGCTAGAGATGGAGCGCGAAGATGCTGAAGAACGGCGGCGTCGCATGAACCCGATCGTGAGAGACGGAGGTTGGTTGTCCACCTTCTCTCCATACCTGGTCACGTGGACTCGCTAACCTTTTGTTCTTAGACTTCCAGTATAGATTCCGGCAGGACCGGAATCCCCCCGCGAGTTTTTGTCGAAGCCCTTGCCGGTTGTCTACTTTCTAGCCTTGTTTTGATCGCTTTGTTAAGCTTTATTGACTTTGTTGTACCCCTGTGCTGTTCATACCCTCACTTCATACCCTTCGCTTTCAAGATAGTTGCAGTATATGCAACGCCCGTTCTATACCCTACATGTCCTCTCTTTTTATGCGACACCCTATGCCTCTGCTATGACTGCTAACTTACACACTGTTTGTGATCATATCGTATTGTGTTTCTAGATCTCATCGTATATCTACATTACTTTGATTGTTATACCCCCTTCCTTGTACTAGAGCTTGCAATTTACCTTGCCGACTTTTGCGCCAGCGTGAGAGTGACGGGTCATTTCACGGATTAGGGTGTTGCCGATGGACACACAAAGTTTCTCTCGCCTAACCCAATCGACCTTGGCCATGACATCGCTGGAAATAGCGGAAGAAATACGATCCATATTCCCCGGAACAGAAGAATTGATCGTTCAGTACATCTCTGGTTACCTTGTTGACGACGCCGGCGAGGAGGAAGATGTTCTCCAAGTGGCCAATGACTTGCTTACCTCCCTCGGACGAGATCGTCCAGACGACGTGCAAAAGCTGGTGGCCCGGCTCCGAGATCTGCTTTCCGAGCAGCTGGAAGCGCGCGCCCGGAACAGCACTCGTCCAAAATTGATGAAGCTAGACAAGGTCGTGGATCTAAGCAAGGTCGGCGCGATATCGAACACGATCGGTTTCGGCGAGGGTGTCGACCTCGAGAGCATCAACAAGGGAAAGTGAGTAATTTATTGCGGGTGCTTTGTGCGCGCACGAGGAATGGACGTGAAGCGTGATGTGTGTGTTGCGCACAGGGCATCCCGCGTCGACGTCAAGAAGCTCGAGAAACAGGAAGCCAAACTCAAGGTGTGCGGCTGAACTTTTTGATGGAATGAAGGGATCGAGGATTGATGTGTCTTGCTTTTTGTCGTCTTCTTGGACAGGCCAAGATCGAGAAACGTGCGCGTAGGGATCTGTATGAAGGGTCCAAGCTGCTCGATCAGCATCGCAAGCAGGTGTGCTCTGCTTATAACGTTCAAGGATTCAGCTCATCCATTGGCTACCAGCAAAACTACGAGGAAATGTTTATGAAGGTGGATTTGAATTATCGTGCCTGTGCCCTTTCTGACGTGGCATCCGTGATGGTCAGATCAATCCTATCGAGGCTGCCACTGCCGCAAAGAACAAAAGCAAGGACATCCATCTTCCGTCTATCGACGTCAACTTTGCTTCCAATCGTATCCTGTATGCGTGTCATTACATGACATGCAGTCTGTCTCATCTTCTGATTTGTTCCAAGGTCGGGTGCAAGTCTGACGCTCGCATATGGTCGCCGTTATGGTTTGATTGGACGAAACGGTGAGTGTCTTCCCTACGAAATACAATTCAATCCATGACACCAACTGATCAGGGGTCGGAAAGTCGACGTTGCTTCGACATATTGCTATGCGTGAATTACCGATACCAGCGCACATCACGATTCTATTCGTGGAACAGGAAGTACGTTTAGGATTGTGCCGTTTTCCTTTGACGAGATGTTCATCACATCTAGATTGTCGGCGACGACACCACGGCCCTTGACTCGGTGCTGAAAGCCGACGTTTGGAGAGACCATCTGCTAAAAGAAGAAACCCTCCTCAATGCAAAACTTGCCGAGCTCGAGCAAGAGGGAGACGACAAACGATTCGAAGATGCGAGGGAAGAGGCTGCAAATAGGCTAGCGGAAGTACACACCCGGTTAAGTGATATGGATGCAGAAAGTGGCCCTTCGCGAGCCGCGTCACTTCTGGCTGGTGAGTTGAGCGGGGAGACAGTAGACAGACATGCATTTAGATGTTTCTTGCAGGCCTCGGTTTCTCAGAAGCTGATCAGGCGAAACCGACCAAATCGTTTTCAGGAGGTTGGCGGTGTGTATCATCGAAGTGTTAGGCGATAACAGAATATGTTCTCAATTTTATTTAGCATGCGTTTAGCGCTTGCTCGCGCGCTATTCGTTAAGGTGGGTCCTGGGCGTGGTTATCGGTGTCTGTGGCCGACTGACGGGTTGGTAGCCAGCTTTGTTGTTGCTTGACGAACCTTCCAACCACATCGACTTGAATGCTTTGGCATGGCTAGAGGACTACCTCCAAACGTGGCTAGGAACACTGCTCGTCGTTTCACACGATCGTGCATTCCTGTGAGTTTTAACTCGTCCAAGTCAACTTCTGCTTGCATACCCATGCTGCCTGCAGCGACGCTGTTGCGACTGACATCATCCATCAACATTCTGGGCGTTTGGATTATTACAAAGGGTATGATAACATTTTTGGATGGAAACGTGTTCCCTTGACTGTTTTACCTCTTTCAGAAACTTTACCCAGTTTTATTCTACCAAGTCAGAACGTGACCGGAACATGCGGAAAGAGTATGAAACCCAGATGGAGTACCGCAAGCATCTACAGGCATTCATTGATAGATGGAGATATAACGCTAATCGAGGTTTCCACTGCGTTCCTTTTTACTGAATGCCAAGTTCTGATGTTATGGTACTTAGCCGCGCAGGCGCAGGCAAGAATCAAAATTTTGGAGAAGGTTGGTTGTTCAGATTTGACTTTAAACAGTCAGACCTACGATGAATGCAATTTAGTTGCCGGATCTTGAACCACCTGAGCAAGACGAGAAAGAAACCTTCAGGTTCGTGATCTTTCTCGCCTGTCCAACCTCTGTGAACGTGTTGCAGACTCCCGGACGCCGAAAAAATACCGCCAC
Source organism: Boletus aff. separans (assembly GCA_038088755.1). Taxonomy (NCBI): domain Eukaryota; kingdom Fungi; phylum Basidiomycota; class Agaricomycetes; order Boletales; family Boletaceae; genus Boletus; species Boletus aff. separans. Next base: position 9,077 of record JBBPJN010000702.1, read on the forward strand.
CGTTACTTCAATTATCAGGTGTCAACTTCGGATATAGTGCAGACCAGGTTCTTCTCAAGAGTATCGATATCGACGTTGGCCTGGACTCTCGAATTGCCGTGGTGGGTCCAAACGGAGCAGGAAAGTCGACGCTGTGAGCATCCAAGATCTTGTTCCTTGTCCGTCGAAGCCGACGTGTATGTTAGAATCAAACTTTTGACTGGAGAACTAACACCTCTGAGCGGAGAGCTCAAAAAGAATGGTCGCCTGCGGATGTAAGCCTCCAAATCTCCTTCCAGACCAGACCTAAATTCTTATGATGCAGAGGCTACTTTGCACAACACCACGTCGACACGCTCAATCCAGCAGTATCTCCCGTTCAATTCCTGGCTTCCAGGTTCCCTGGAAAAACAGAGCAAGAATACAGAAACCATCTCGGCAACTTCCAAATTAGTGGCATGACAGGGTAGGGATTTTTTGTACCGTTTGGTTGGATGTGACTCAGTGAGCACTTCCGTATGGCAGGTTGCAGTTGATCGGTACACTTTCCGGAGGTCAGAAATCGCGTGTGGCATTTGCGGCGCTTTCGTTGATGAACCCACACATTCTGCTGCTCGACGAACCCACTAACCATCTCGATATCGAGGTTCGTCATTGACCCTGCCCGTCCATCGCATCTTTGAGTAGGAGAGAAGTGCGTGAAACTAATGGGCGTGTACAGGGTCTCGATGCACTGATGGCTGCGCTGAATTCCTGGAATGGTGGTGTGATCATCATCTCGCACGACGAGCGGTTCATCACGAACGTCGCAAGAGAGGTGAACATGTTCTCGCCGATGCTTATGAGTGCGATGTGTTGACCAAGGCTGCGAATAGCTCTGGGTGTGCGCGGACGGGACTGTGACCAAATTCAAGGGCGATGTACAGGCTTACAAGGTGAGTTTGGGGGATTTTGCACGCTTCATTCTTTGCGTAATTGCCAAATTTTCTTTTATCAGAGTCTGATTGTGAGCAATATCAAAATGCGGCCGTGAAACGACCAGACACGTGTTGTCGTCCACACTGGGTCATTATTTACGTTCATGTTGTTGCATGCTAGTCATTGTACTGCTCGATACGGGGGTTATTCCCTTGCAAATGCTTGACAATGTCTATGAAGAACATGACAACTTTTGCGGGACAGAGTACTAGCCATCGAAGAGTGTCTTAACGCAAGTTTTATTTAACGACGTCCAGCCCAGCGTTCGACCAACAGAGTCGGTAAGTAGTCTGTAACTAGATATGCACTGGCATGACGACAAGATAAGACAGGCGCACCCATCGATATGGGTGCAAATCTTGCAGGTCGGCATGAATGGGTGGGACGGCACAAACAGGCGAGGGCAACGACGCAACGCGCACGGTGATCGTGCGTGTTGCATTGTCGACTCGTTACCCCTGCACGGGCACGGACGGAGTGGGCAGAGAGCGTGAGCGAGTTCATTGTATCGACTCCAACTTTGTTGTACAAAAGTCGTTGGCCCAACACATTGGGCGGGTGACGGGCGAATGGGTGGAAACGGGCGCGAATGGGTGGTGAGCGCTTGAGCGAGCGGATGTGCTCGATGCGCGACGGGGCGTGGTGGCTGGCCAGGCCGTTTTGACGCAGGGAGCAGGGTGGGTGCGTGTGGCTAGTTGATGTGTTTTGACGTGGGTGGTCAGTGCGAACGGGTGGTGACCACAAGAGCAGGCGGGTCGGCGCGAATGGCAAGGGCGACGGACGAATGCGCACGCCGATCGTGCGTGTTGTACCGTTGCTTCACG
>JBBPJN010000703.1:0-10845 GCA_038088755.1 Boletus aff. separans
GAGTACTCGCCATGCAGAACATACTGGGCGAGCGTCTGCGCAGTGGTGTTGAACACGTGAAAAGTGACGTCGAGTTCACGGATACGCTTTGCAAACGTTCGCAGTTGGTCAGAGAGGAAAAAGTACAGACAGCCGTAGATATCCTCGGGTTGAACCCCACATGCCTGTCCTGACTTGATGACCTCGTTGAGACTACAATGCACATGATGCCAATGTCAGTACAGGCGGCAGAACTGGTTGTTTTTGACATACTCCCAAGACGCGAGTGGGTTGTCGACGCTACTCTGAAGCCACGTCCCGCGAGGCGAAAAAAAGGAAGCGTTGGGTACCGTATGATGGTCACTGTTGACGCTGAAGGGAAGAACAACTCCAGATCGCCAAAACGCCATAAGCGCGAGGCTGTGACAAGGTTTCACCCCTGCAAGCGCTCGATTTCTGGCGTCCAGTCGAGCTGGCGTTGTGTGGACACGCTCATACTCGTCGCGCGCTTGTGAGGTTGACAGAGTGGGGCCTGCAGTATACAACAGATGGTCTGTTATCTCCCCAGGCACCAGACAAGTCAATTTCGCGCGTCGACCTAGACTGACAGAGAGGGGCTCTGTCTTGTCGGTGTGCTGTTGCAAAATTAACACCAGTACAGCAAGTATGCGAAGGCGGTACTCCTTTGGTAAGAAGACAGAGTGCCAAAAATGGAGTGCGATATCAACGGCGACCGTTTCGTTGGGCATCGTACCAAGGATCAAAAGCAAAACGATATTGCGCGCCACAGTGGTCTTTGATGTATCGTTGAGTAAGATGTGGAGACGTCCTGTATAATCAGACCCCAGTGAGTTGACCGTGCGCACGACGTTCCTAAGACCTCCGGACGCTTATCAAGGTGAAGCCTCAGAACAAACAAGAAGGATCAAAAGGATGGCCTCACCAACAAAAGCCAGAGAAAGATCTCTTGTCTTATCCTTTTCATTGTTTTTGAGATTGATGATGTCTACTGCGGGCAAGTTACTAGACCTAGGTCAAAAACGTATCAGGTGGTAGATAAGTTCGACAGAATATAAAGCGAACGATGGTATAGCCATCTGTGTGGTTTCTTCACGCGAGAGAGGTGATGTCAGTGAACCTTGATGCTCGTCGCGGGAGCCGACATCCCGGCAAACAGTAGGATTAGTAGGGACATTGCAATCTGCAATTGATCAATTCCAGGCAGTATGCTGCGAGTACGTACGCACTTCGTTTATGAACACTCTTATGTTCTCTTTCGCACTTCTTCAAGGCCCCGCCGTTTCAATTATCAGGGACAAGCACTCCAACACAAACCTTACCTGTGAGCAGTACGACGCTAATTTGCACCTACCACAAGGTAACTTTCCAGGATTCGGGCAAAGGTTTGCGCAAGGCAATGCCTCGAGAGGCGGGAACGTGAGCGACACCAAGGTGTCCTCGATCGCATTACCGAGGGCATCGCAGTTGGACGCTGAAAACAAGCCCAGTGGATCGTGTGATTTAATGAGGGAAGCGAACATACGCTCCGCAGACGAGCAGAGTTCAGTCAAGGCACAGTGAACGACTCAAATACATGGAGTGGGTGATTGATATTACCGATCAGGGCAGCACAGTCGAGATAAGTGACTCGGGGGACTCATGCCATGACCCCCAACTCAGGGATAAAACGTGTTTGCCCTCTTAAGGACGAGCATCGATCAGCGGTGGCCAATACGAGGGATTTTGAGTATCCCCGTATACTTGCCGAAATTTGGGCGCAACTCAGCCTCAGGTGGCGTTAACTTTTGGCCGCGAGAATGGAAGCATATCTTGGAAGAATCAGCTCATGGTTGCCAAGGAAATGCAGGACCATATCACAGGATCCCTCGGGAACAACATACGGGTACCTGCAGTGTGTACGGTAGGATACCCTCAGTTTCTATGCCTTGCCATGAACGAACTCCACATAACGCTCTGTCCATGTCCGGTTGATCAGTGTAGTCTGGTTGAACATCAGCGCCAGGGATTCAAACTCCGATAGAATGGGTTCAACGCACGTAACGATACCACGTTTCATCATCAGCGAATTCAGGTAGGGCGTCCGGTTTAGCATCGATAGCAGTTTTCAGCCGCTATCAGGGTTCGGAGTTCAGAGTCCGGATCTTGTAAAGTATGTCACGTACATGTGGGATGATCTTGTGGATTGTCCTTAACTGGAGTTTCACATCGGGACCCCCATGAGTCTTCAAAAATTTGAAAAACGCCTTGGAAGTATCATAGAAAGCGTCCATATCATCCATAGCGAAGTGCATGTCCCACATTGTGTTTGTAACCGGGCGAAACTTGTGGCAAGTTCAGTTATGACGGGTCCCAATAAGGTGTTGATTTGACAACATACCCGATTGCTCTTCACCATCAAGTCCATTGTACTTTTGAGGGCTGATGGGCCAGCATCTGCAACACGACCTTTTTCCGCGAACGCCACCCAGTTCATGAAGTACCCCGTGAGAGCGGCATCTTCGATTTTCGCGAGAAGTGGTCCCCAGGCATTCATCACACTTCGTATACCAGCGTAATTTGGATCCATGATGTTCGACACATCAATGCGGTTGAATCGGGTGGTGGACGGAACACCATACTTGGCAAACTTGCCCTGAGAGATGCCCTGTGCCAGTGCGCAGGCTTCAGAGTCAAAGGCATGGATTGAGATGCAGTGTTGACGTAGGTGTCGAGCGAAAGCTCGCAGTTGGTCTGACAGGTAAAAGTAAAGACAACCATAGACATCTTCGGGTCGGGCGCCATGTGCCATTCCTGCAGAAAAGACCTCATCCATGCTAACGGTTATGTGTCACTTCTCATTCTTGATTTCCGACTGAACGAGTACTTACTCCCAGGATTCGAGGGGGTCTGCATAATCAGTCTGTAGCCACACGCCGTCGGAGAAAAGAGACGGGTTGGGCGCATTGCAATGGGCATTGAGGGCTCCAAAAGGGAGTATGATGCCGAATCGCCGATATTCTAGGAATGCAAGTCGATGCGAGGGTCGCAATCCTGCATACATTCGGTCTCGAAAATCGGCACGAGAGGGTGCACTCCTCACGCGCTTATACTCCTTTTGTGCTTGATCGGGAGTCATTACAGGCCCGACAGTTTCCATCAACAGGTTCCAAACGCCAGACGAGACTAGGCAAGTCAAAGTTGAATGAGGTCCTAGAGGAACAACGATCGGGCCAGCAGAATTGCTTTTCCTCAAAAGAGTCGACACCATGGACAGAATACGGAGGCGGTATTCCATTGGAAAGAAAACAGAGTACCAGAAGTGGAGGGCTATATCTGCGGCAACAATTTCGTCTGATATTGTTCCCAAGATCAAGAGTAAAGCGATGTTGCGGGATACAATATAGGGATTAAGGTCATTGAGGAGGATGTTCATTTGTCCTGAATAATCTGATCCAAGGGCGTTAACTGTCGCGACGACGTTTCGGATATCACCGGAGGCTGGAAGGCAGTCAGATGAAGAAGACATTGATGCAAGCCACCCACCAGCGAACGCAAGCGACAAGTTTGTTTTCAGATCTTTTTCGTTATTCGGTAGGTTGACGATATCCATAGCTGGAACATTACCCCAACTATCATCGGATGTTAATGTCCTGCGATATTAGCAGAAGCGAAAACAACACAGACAGCGATGAACCAATTGATAGCCTTTCTTGGAATCGACTTGCGAATTCTTCAGCCGTCGACATATCGGATTTGTCGAGAAAACTGGGTTCGCGACCTTGGGCAATCCAACCAGGCTTCTAGTCACTCGATCTGATGGGATCTTTGCAATCTACTCAGAGCTCAGGACGGTCTCGTCTCACGGCTAGATTAGCACTGACCTAACTTATGAGTAGCCCAATGAGCCTTTTGACATTCCTGCAGGCGCGATTAGTTAGCAACTATGCTCGCAGACAATGCCATACCTTGCAGCAATACGATACTAGTTTGCAGGAACCACAGGCTAGCTTTCCTGGCTTCTTGCAAACGGCATGCTTCTCTACATTGACGTTGGCACACGGGAGTACCTCCAATGGTGGAAACTTGAGGGGTTTATTCACTACGTTGTCCAACATACCCTGCCAGCCTCCTGTAAACGCCGAACACAGTCCTTCGAGGACGGATGAACCAGAATCTTCAGAAGGGAGAATGCGGATATCAGAAGTCATCAATTGGCGCCGGGGGAGGTGATGGTGGTCAGAAAGCGAAATTGACCGAGAAATATCAATTGAAGATCCCCCATTTTTAAAGTCTGTACCTCGCCTCTAACATGCGGTGCAGAATCTTCGCCACGTAGCCATCCAAGGGGGAAAAAGGATCAGCATCCTCCACTTTTGGGTAAATTTCGGCGCTAGAGCTCAGCGTCGCATATCGTTGGCGGCAACTGGCTTGGTTCCTAGAGAATGGACCAAGTGTGGAGTGGTGCAGTTGATTGCAATGCACTGCAACTCGAAAAGCAACTTGTCGAGCTGGACAGGGCTCGCCGCGCACAATTTCAAGTGTGTTCAGATGCGGTGAACAGAGCTGCAGTACGTGACTCACGGATCGTATTGGTGATTGAAGTTCGGTTCAAAATGTACATGATTCCTTTTGGGGCGGAGTGAGTCATGTCACTGTTGCTCCGGTTATCGCCTTAAGTACCCAGCTCGACTCCAATTCGCTCAACTCTGGTCCATCACACATACCATCCATTCAACGCCTCAATCCCCGAAACCCATATCTTGTCTGGGACAATCAGGCATAGAATGGTCACGGTTAGATTTCCTGTTGGAAGCGAAACCCTTGGACTCGCGGTCCCACCGTTCACCCAGCATGCCATCTCTGTCTCTCTTCCAACTTGGAGAGATGTTGTTGATTACGAAGAGGGAGAGAAACGTGTCATAGATTTAATGATCTCAGGATATCCGCGATTTTTCATACATCGAAGTATTCAAAAGGTACGTTCGACACTAGAGATCGCCTTCATTGAACTGATTGCGTTCAGCTTGCTAGTATCTGTGAAAAACGATTCGGGTTTAACGGAGAGAAGTGTCTTTTGTGTCCTTCCAAAAAGGTTGCAGACCAGTGTCGAACGTTCATACTTAGCCGAGCTGCGCTTGCGGCGATCCCGGCCCACATCAGACTGGTACAGTACGTCATCTGCCCCGAAGACACTCAGGCTTGTTCCCAGACACGCCAATGTGCCGGATTGCACATAGCGCTCTTTCCTGCGAATATATCGCCTATCGCCAAGCAATTCTGGCAACACACCGGTCTGGGAATCTCGTCTCGCTTCGCTGAGCATTGCCTCTCCCTTTTGCCTGGCCAAGACAAGCATAGCCCACACTCACCACCCGGCTCACCGACTCTACCTCGTTCACCTACCAACAAGTATTACTCGGTCCGATTACCAGCAGAATGGGTACCATCCGGAGAAGTCAGCTACCCCTCAAACACCGTCATGTCCGAAGACATGTTGGACAAGGATCAGTGTACTTACCTTGAAGAACGATATGGGCGCAACTTACCTCTTAGTGCTGCCGCATTCGCAAAGCGTGCCCTTCGCAGACGTATAGCTGGCGTTCTTTTAAAGGACAACGTGCAAGATGGCCCACAGGGCCCTTGTGCTGGCACGCAGGACGTCGAGATCGGACCTAGCATTAGAGGTGTTCTGGATGTTAATGAAGATGACGTGTTTCTTTTCCCTACAGGGATGGCTGCGATTTGGAATGCCCACCAGCTCTGTCTGCGAGCGCGGCCTCCAGCCAAGAGTGTTTGTTTTGGGTAAGCCTGCAACCTGTTTCCTCTGAACGTTGCGCACAAAAAGCTGCTGTCTATAGATTTCCGTACATCGACACCCTCAAAGTGCTAGAGAAGTGGGGACCAGGAGCCCATTTCTTTGGTCATGGGCTTGACTCGGACATCGATATCCTGGAGATTCTCCTTGCAAAAGAATCCAGTATAGACCCAACGAAGCCCCCAATTCTTTCTCTCTTCACCGAGTTCCCATCAAACCCACTTTTACGCTCACCAGACATCCCCCGCCTAAGGGCATTGGCGGATAAATATGACTTTTTACTGGTTGTTGACGATACCATCGGAAACTTCCTCAACGTCGAAGTCTTGCCATATGCAGATATGGTCGCTACGAGCCTGTCCAAGATATTCAGTGGTGACGCGAATGCCATGGGTGGGAGGTACGTTGGACCTCAACGTTCTAACGTTATTTGCTTGCAACTCATTTCGATGTCCAGCCTTGTCCTTAATCCAAAAGGACGACACTATGCAACTTTGAAAAGTCAAATGGCTACATACGAAGATACATACTTTGATGAAGATGCTCTATTCATGGAACGCAATTCCCGTGACTTTGTTCAGCGCGTTCGAACCATCGACGACAACACTCAAGCTATCTGTGCATTCTTGCGGTCACGCTCTGCTGCAGAAGGTGCTCCGTCCGCCGTCATCAAAGAGGTCTTTTACCCGAAGTACACGACTCCCACCAACTACATACGATGTAAACTCCCTCAAGGCGGTTGTGGTGGACTGTTCTCCGTCACATTCACATCGTTGGTAGCGTCGAAGGCTTTCTTCGATGCACTACCTTGTCAGAAAGGCCCGAGCCTCGGAACAAACTTCACTCTAGCATGCCCTTATGCGGTCCTTGCTCATTACACTGAACTCGAATGGGCGGCACAGTATGGGATTGAGGAGGGATTAGTGCGGATTAGCGTGGGTATGGAAGAAAAAGACTTGCTTATATGCTCCTTTGATTTAGCTCTGAGGGCTGCGGAATCTTCTGCCAAATAGTATGCCCTCTCTAGAGCACGTGACCTCACAAAAGGATGTTCCCTCTCCCAGTTGTAATGATCTTTGCGCTCATGACAGAGGGCCATACTAATTTTACCATATTTTTTTTACAGAAGTTGCAAGAGCAATTGCGATCCAACACTTTCTGCGGCTATATACGTTCCAGGGCAAGGCACATTCGATGCTTCTTGTTGGTGAGAATTAAGGGCTATCTTTGAATCCCCAGCACATGGTTTGCTGGCGGCCGCCCCGCATATGTTATGAGTTGCCTGACGTTTCCGGGGCGCTTGCTAGAACCATTCAGGTCCAGACCTTATAGATCAATTCGACCACACGGAGAATCATAAGCGTTCACGAGCCGGCTTGTTCTAGTTGCTGATACTCGTGTTCATTCGCTTGGTGTCACTCCCAAATTTCGCCGTCAAAAACCCCTCATGTCCAGTCCCCCCAGATATGTGCTCAGTCCCTTTTGCAGCGGATGGCAGGAAGCGGGCGGGGGAGCAATATTGAAGAAGGGTCATTCAAAGAGTCCAAACGCGGATAACCTATTTCTCGGTGTGGAATGCGTTTGCCGATATGGACTGTCTCACAGCTCCAAAATGTAAAAAGGGACCCCCAGCACCGCAAGATACTTCTACCCGGATGATGGTAACATTGGCCGCACATTTCATTCCAAGTCGCCGAGTAGGTTTCTGACGAAGTTCCCGAGGGCCGCCAGCATCTTGCGAGGTACGGTGTGCCTCTTTGACTCCATCCAGTTTGCACGCGCGTCCAAGGCTGGCGCGTGGATGCGTCGTCACCGACTAGATTAGATGTGCCTCCTTCAAATCACTACAGATAAACCGCGATCAGTGTTACCCTGCGCTGAGAGTGTGGCAGTGGGGGGGAGAAGGTTTTCATCACAAGTTGTCCGAGCATATGTACAGGTGATACTTTGTCGGTGAGAACCGTGGCCTCAACGGATTGATTTTGGTCCAGACCGGTCAGGATCAAATTCGGCTACAGTCGGTCTGATGTTGATCCGCTCCAGCACTTGCGGTTACCAATTGCAGATGGACAACCAAAGGAGGATTCAAAAATTTCAAGCAGTATACAAAAACTTGACCAGAAACAACATGACGAATTCTTCCATTACTTCCCCCCCTTTCCCCACTCCCATTCTCGTCTTAAACTTCAGAGGAAGAAGGGCAGAATGTGATAGTGTATACGGCGTTATTGTTGGAGGGGCAAGTCCAGAGTGCCGTGCCGCTCGATTCGTCGTAGGCATAGCAGTACGAGTTTGGACAGTTGGTCTCTGTTATGATACTGTGTCGTGAGAACGATACATGTCGATGACAACCATGTACACACTGAAGTAGCTGTAGTACTCAACGCCAGAGGATGGGCAGGTTGCAGGGGTGCTGTACAGGCCAGTACAGCAATTGGGTGAGTTAGCTAGAGAAGTGCAAGTTGGGAAATCCCTCTTTAAATGTGTGATCACCGACTTGGGTAACCATCCAGGTTAGCCTCGCAAGCGCTCTTGCACCCAACGGGGAAGCCGGTCGAGTCGAAAGGACCAATGAGGGGTGCAGGGCCTAAGTACCGCGATCAACTGTTTCGATGAAGGAGGGACAAATCAATACAGACAGTTCGGGCTGAGATCGACTGGACAATCCGCGATACCACAACCCACGGTATTCGTGATAGCGAGCGGCAAGTTGTATCCGTCGACGAGTGAAACTAAGACCAGTAATCAGGATAGGACTAGCACAGCGTCTGAGGGTACGAACCATCGTAGTAGTCGAGACCACCAGAGTCGAGAGTGAACTCTGCCAATGATGCAGGAGGAACACCCTGCATTCATTGTATGATTCATGATATCCGGGAGAGAAAATGACAAGTCACACCGTGCCATCAGTGGGATCACACTCCAAACCACCGTTGCAACCTCCATCGAGGCAGGAGTTAGGGCCAGGGTTGGTGCTGAAGTCGCAGTCCCGGCGACCCTGATGAGGAAGCGTGAGATCGATGGCGTTACCGACATATGGTGACGTACCCAGATTCTACCAGCAGTCTAGTCACTCGGGACCTGAAAAAATCGGTTTAAATGAGTACCGAGTGAAGGAGAGAAAAGAAAACTATGGGATGTACTTGGAACGTCACAGAGGATTATGCTGCAGCTACCCATCTTCAGAGATGGTTAGCATTCACGTAACATTAAGTGAAGAAATCGTACCCAGTAGCGTAGTTGGGAAGAGAACCCGAGCCCGTGAACATCGCCGGCCTTGAGAACTTGTCAGTGGCAAGTCAATCGTTCATAGGCTATGCTTACCAGACGGTGAAAGGGCAGCCATTGTAAACGATCAAAGTGCGTTGCGCCAAGACCCCCGATACAAGAGCGAGGGATGAGACGAGAGTCGATTTCATCGTGCGAGCAGATAAAAAGGAATGAAAGAAATGGATTTTCTTACTGTATGATTCGGGGAAACTAGTCGTATTTAAACCTTGCAAGTTACCTAGGAACAAATGTGATCAGGTGGATGATGGGACGATATTGTGGTAGCAAGGAAAATTCTGCAGCACTGCATTGCACTCTGATGGAAGGCTGTATCAGCTTCACGAGCTACCAGGATTGCGTCCGACTCGTGGGCATTTACGTGCTCCATCACACTTAGTAGTGGTTCTCATTCGATTGTGCAAAGCTATTAGTCACGTACTACAGTCAACTCCCTCCTAACACATACCCCTTATAACTTGGACCATACTCCCTTATAACCCACGGCTTGTTTAATTTCCCAAGTCCGCTTGCAGGCCATAACCCATGACTCTCCCATAACACATAACCCATAGCAAATCTCGACATCTAAAACCTATACATATCTTTACATTATGGGAATAAATTACCAAATATAATATATATATATATTTCATTCTTCTGATCCAGGTTTGGCAACTGTGAACCAAAACACCAGCTTGCTCTCATAAAACCCATTAATGCCCTTAAAAAGGGCTTAACAAAGCTTCATGATCAAATACAAGAATGTAAGACAAGGCTTATTACCCAACTGGCAGCTCAATATCAGAGAATGATCAAGAGTGGCTTGATGGCAAGAGTAATTTGATAGATGAAGAATGGATTGTGAAGACCTTGGATAACACATCTGACTATAAATATAGCCTTCAAAGGTCAGACTCCAAGGACAAGATATAGTAATTACATAGCAGCTGCAAAAACTTGCTGAAGGTAATGGAAAAAGTAATATACCATCAAAAAAACAAAAGCATAGGCTCATTTTTCATGTTGAGTATATAGCATAGTATAGAGTCTAATTCTCCATAGGTTATGATATGTATAGCATCAACAGATAGATAATCTAAGTCTAGCAAGAAAGGTAAACTTTCTATTGTCATGTTTCAGCAAAGAAAAAATACAATACTAGAACAACAGATCAAAATCCTTGATTGGTATTATGCCAATAGCAAGAATCAGATGAGAATAGCAAAGTATTTTGATGCTATCTATTCAAACCTCCAGTTGAAGTGTTATGGACACCACTAAAGCCATATGTATTTACACTTTAAACTTACACTCATTTCAGACTTCAACTTTCACCTTTGATAATCACATGACTCAACATGTGATCATGGGAACAACACATGATCTAGGGTCTAGACCATAACACGTGCCCATGTTATCTCCCTTATCTATTCCCATGGTAATCTCCATGTACTTCTTTCTCTCACCGTAATCACTGCTCCTTCCCTTCTCTTCCTTTTGATCCTTATCTTGTTATGGTCTGGCTATACACCAGGGTCCGTGGCTTCGCACTTGTCCTCTAACTTTTACTTTAACGAGCGCACAACACTCGATGCTACCAGCCATGGGCCGGACTGAACTGGTCTTCTGAGTACTGAAGTAGGTGAGTCTACTCCTTAACCACCCCTCAGATGAGTGTAAGTGGCAAGTGGAATCGACTGAGGATTTCAGCCGATTACATCAGCTTTATATATTATAGAGGCCTGCGCACAGACCAAGGTATGGTACGATAAGGAGGGAAC
>JBBPJN010000704.1:0-10825 GCA_038088755.1 Boletus aff. separans
TGTCATTTCCAAAAAATCTACCTTTTCTTTCGAAAAGAAACATTTTTCAGGTTTGGCGTAGAGATCATTTTCTCTCAACCTTCATAACACCTCTCATACAACCTCCTCATGTTCTTCTTTCATCTTCCCTTTCGTAAATATAATTACATCATCTATATAAATTATTATGCAAACATACATGTCATTATAGATGTCATTCATCATCTGTTGGAATGTAGGCAGCGAGTTAGTCATGCCGAAGTACATTACAAGTGGTTCGTAAGCTCCAATGGGGGTGACGAAGGCTCCTTTCCATTCATCACCCTCTTTAATGTGGACATTGTTATATCCCCATTGGAGGTCTAATGTTGTAAAGATATCGGTGCCCTTTAGGCGATCAATTAACATAGGAATTAAAGAAAGGGGGTAGGCATTTTTAATAGTGCCTTCATTTAAATAACGGTAGTCCATGACGAGTCTCTTTTTTCCATCTTTTTTAGGTATAAAAAAAACAGGTGCAGTTTGTGGGGACTTGGAGGGCCTAATATAGCCTTTTCCCAATTTTTTTTCTATAAACGTACAGACCTTGTCCATTTCTAGATCTGATAAGGGGATTACTCGACCATTTTTGGAATGAAATCGGATTTGAGATCTATGGCATGATCCCAGTACTTTCACTCTGATATCCACTCAGATTCTTTTTCTGAGAATATATCTAAGAAATCATGGTACTGGGGCAGGACCTTGTCTGCTAACCCAGCCTCGATTGTTCTGCAACAAGGCAATGCACTAGGACCAGCCTGAGTACAGTTTTCCAATACTGCACAGTAAGAGGTACATCGAGAAAAAGTAATGGTTTTCTTAACCCAGTCAATATCCAGGTTATGGCATGCCAGCCAATCATAACCAATGATTAAAGAGTGAGTACCTAAAACCAAGACAAGTGCCTCGATATACTCAGAGTGTCCATTTATAGAAATTAATAGGTGAACTTTGTTTTTTATTTCACCTATAGCTCTATTAGAGCTGTCAGCATTTTTTACTGAAATAGAACAAGAAAGGGGTATCAGGTCAAGTCCATTATTTTTACAAAAGGTAGTATCAATAAATGTATTTGTTGCCCCAGAATCCAAGAGGGCCTTAAGCATTGTTGAACGCCAAGTGGCACGACTCTTGAATGTGACGCATACATGAAAAGACATTTCGCCTCCCAATTGCAGTGTACTCTTGAGCAATTTTTGAGGGGGTTTTTGTTTTACATAACTTATAGTGATAATCTGTATAAGGGAATTAAGCATGCTTTGTTTTAATTCCAGTGCTGCACTCATTGAATCGCCCTTTTCGGAATGACAATATATATTTCTCAGAATGGTAGACAAATCAAAAATTGGAAAGTCTGTATCGGAACAGTATACATCATTTGGTAAAAGTGAAAAAGAAGAAGAAGAATTTTGTACTGAAGGCTCTAGTCCATGTCTACAGTTGCCCCTTTCAACTATAGACGATTCTATTTTAAAGATGCACCTGCCTTCTGCCGTGCCTCAACTTTGAACCTATCTCGCCAATATGCCTTGGCTTCTTCCATCATATATTTCTTTTGGAAAGAGGGAGCAGAAGGTGTTGGGAGAGGCCAGGCCAACCTTGACTGTGCTGCTATCCACGGCTGAGAAATACCACCATTTTGTCCTGAAGGACCGGCTGGTGTGCCACTGGCAGAAGAATCTTCTTGGTTGTACATGACCATATTTACATAGGCCCCTTGGTAAGGGTCCCATGCTTGGACAACCTGGGCTTGAGGCCAATGGACCAGGTAATACCCATTGGTTGGGCAATCGCTTCACCGGTGACCTGGCTTGTCATAACTGAAGCAAGTACTTGTGAAGGTCCTGCTAGCTTGTTGGATCAAAAGGTCCATGGAGGCTCCCTGACCAGGCTGCATGCCTGTCGGTGTAAACTGGGGAAAAGAGTTGACAGGGGGAGGACAGTATTGAGGAGGGGGATACCAGGGACGTTGTTGAGGGGGAGCGGGTGGAGCGGCAGGGGCCTGGATAGACCAAGGGTTCCCTCGTTCGACTCTTATTCTTTCCAAATTTCTCCCTATTGTTCGGAGAGAGTCAAAGAGGTCCTCATAGTCGTCACAGACCATATGCAATGAGGAGTGATAGTAAACATTAAAGTTTACTCCTTGTGTGAGGAGGTGGTATACCTCCCCATCGTCCATGCCAGCTTCCTTCTTGAGCTCATCGAATTTCTGGAGATACTCATCTATATGAGGCTTGTCTTGCTTCAAGGTGAGCAGCTCTTTGTAAAAGTCATGGGTGAGTTGCTCCACCCGGAAATGCTCCTTTAGGTCCCTCTCCAGACTATCGAAGGGTGGCCAGGCATTGTCACCCTTTAGCAAACCCTTCATGATGGGTTTGCCATCCTTGCCCTTTTCCTCCTCTTTCTCTTTCTCAGTAAATTTTTCAAGGCAGTGGCGAGTGTATGGTGCTGCTTTTTCTATTAGGCGGTGTTATGGATAACCCCCTGATAAACACAGCTGGGCTCCAAGACTGTTCACTTGGCTGTCTACCTCACAGCGCACTCTAACACTGGCCGGACTCAAATGAAGAGAAGGCGAGTTTTCGTCCTTAATCACCCTCTGAAAACATAAGTGACAAGTGGACTAGACTGAGGGATCTCAGTCCAAACCACCTGCCTTATATATTAGACAGGACCGCGCATGGACCAAGGTACATACGAGATAAGGTGTGACTATGTGTACATATTAAGTATGATAGCGTGAGATAAGCTAAGACGGCGATCAAATAGAATAGAAGAGAAGAGATGGAAATGAAGGTGGGAATAAGAAGACACAGAGATTATTGTGGGAATAGATAAACAGAGATTAAGTGGGCATGTGTTTGTTAGGGACCGTCTATACAACGGGACCCCTGGCTTCGCACTTAGTACTAGGCTATGCTTTGAGTTCCTCACGAAGGAACAACCTCGGGAGCCACGGGCCTGACTGAACAGGTCTGCCGACAACTCAAGACCGATTTGAGACGCTCCTTAATCACCCCTCAGATGAGCGTAAGTGACAAGTGGAAACGACTGAGGACTTCAGCCGTTTACACTAGCCTTATATATTACTGCCTGCTGCACACAGACCAGGCTCAATATGGTAAGTATCGTAAGTGGAGATAGGGTAAACTTATTATGATAACAGCGTGAGAGTAAAGTAGACGGCGATCAAAGAGAAGAGAAGAAAAGAAGAAGAAGAAGAAGAAGACGGAAATGAGCGTGGGATAAAGAAGGACACGGAGATTACCGTGGGAAGATCTATGGAGATAAAGTGGGCACGTGTTGGGTCTAGAACAAGTCACGTGTTATCCCACGATCACGTGGAAGTCACGTGATGTTCGAAAAATAGAAATTGAAGTGAAGTTCGAAATGAGTGTAGCGAAGGTGAAAAGAGTACGCTTTAGTGGGGTCCGTGACAGTGTTAGGGTCTAGACCTAGGTCACGTGTTGTTCCCATGATCACGTGTTGGGTCACGTGATGACTGAAAGTAAAAAGTTTGTCTAAGGTTGAAAGTGAAGGTATGGTTAAGGAAAGTGAAGGCTTTAGTGGTGTCTGTAACAGGCAGGAGTAGATGGCAACCACCTGTACCTTGTTGGACGCCCATTTCTGGATGTGCACCCATACCGTCATCTTTGCCCACCAATCCTGAAAGACCTTCCTATCCCCATTTCATGTCCTGGGGTCTGCAATTTTCTTGGTGACATCCTTCATTTTATTATCCTTAAAACTCTCTAGGACAGAGAAGAGAGTTGCAAGGGCTGCAGCTAATGTGGCCTAAGTTGTATTGCCTGATTCCAACATCCTTACTGCATACTATCTTCCAAATGTGCTCTGGAGACTCAGCAAACGAATGAACGTAATTGGTAATGACGAGAGCACAAGTAATACCTCCTGTGAAGGTGGGTAACATAGTGTGTAGTAGTAGGAAGTCTGTACTTGTTGGTAACAATGCTGCACATGTGCAGCTCAGGTTCTACCTCCCTTGTCACCAAGGGAACTACTAATTGAGATAAGGTCAGCCCAAAGGATATGGCGGTCCTCTGGTCCCTCTTCGCAATCTAGGCATGACCCTAGCATGGATTACATCTCCACAACAGGAGGAACAAGAATAGATAGACTACGCTGACACAATTCTACCCTTCCTAGGGACTCCTCTAAATGTGGCGAGGGTTCACGAAATGAATATCTTCAACAACAGCCGGTATGCCCCTTAACCCTGGGTCATGGGTATGGATAGAACCAAAATGGAAAGGTACTCCCTTTTTCAAATACGAGACTAGTCTTGATGATCCACTTAACCCTACGGTCCAGGCAATGTATGGGAGTCGATTCCAAGTGTTAGGGATTACCCCAGGACTAAAAAGTTATGTCCCCGAAGGCTCCCAGACGGTCTCACTTGGTAGGCAACCCTTACAGGTTTACACTGAACACTGGCCAAACATACTGAAGTGAAGGGCGAGCCTTATCCTTAATCACCCTCCAATAGGATGTAAGTGACAAATGGAATCAACTGGGGATCCAGCTCGTTCCACTGTCCTTTTATAATGAAATGAGTGTAAGGTACGGAGTAGATAAGGTGTGAACTAATGTAACTAAATAGGGTTATATGATAACAGAGATTAAGATAGAAGTACATGGAGATCAAAAAGAAGAGAAGCGAGTGGAGATAGAAGGAGCAGTAATTGACGTGGGAATAGAAGTAAACGGAGATTAATAGATAAGGGAATTAGAGTGGGCACGTGTGTAAGGTCTAGACTGTGTTACGTGTGGTTCCCACAATCATGTGTAGAGTCATGTGATGACCGAAAGTTAGAGATGAAGTCCAAAATGAATGTAAGTAAAGTGCGATTACAGTATGGCTTTAGTGGTGTCCATAACAGGCCAAGCATAATACTTACTACTCTTTTGAAAAGGGCAAATATGGACAATTGCCAAGTTAAAAGTTGACTTCTTAAAGTTCAATCTGTTATGGACATCACTAAAGCCATACATACTTTACCTACACTCATTTCAAACTTTGTTTCAACTTCTACTTTCAATCATCATGTGACTTTACACATGATCGTGGGAACAACACGTGATAGGGCTAGACCCTGGACATGGGCCCGCATTATCTTCCTTATCTATTACCATGGTAATCTCTATGTACTTCTTATTCTCATACTCATTTCCGTCTCTCCTCTTCTCTTCTTTCTGATCACCATTTACTACACTCTCACGCTGTCATCCTAATATGTACTTTTATTCTCTTTGTTATGGTTACACTCTGATAAACACAGCTGCACCCAAGGTTGTCCACTTGTACCTTCTACCTTTACAGTGGTACACTTCCACTGGCCGGACTCAATGTTAAGAGAAGGTGAGTCTAGTCCTTAACCACCCTCCAAAGACATGTAGTGGCAAGTGGATTCAACTGAGGGACCTCAGCTCAAACCACCAATGTCACAGACCACCACTAAAGCATACACTTTTTACACGTTCATTACCTTACTTTCGCTTTGAACTTCAACTTCTGTTTTCAACCATCATGTGACTTTCACGTGATCATGGGAACAAACATGTGAGGGCTAGACCCTAGACACAGACCTGTCTTATTTTCCTTATCTACTCCCATGGTTATCTCCGTGCACTTCTTTATCCCACGATCATTTCCGTTCGTTCTCTTCTCTTTTTTCTGATCCCCGTCTACATTACTCTCATGCTGTCACCCTAATATGTACATCTATTCCCTTCTTATCTTATGGTACCTTGGTCTGTGTGCAGACAACTATAATATATAAGGCTGGTGTAATCGGCTGAACTCCTCAGTCGATTCCACTTGCCACTTACGCTCTATTGAGGGGTGGTTAAGGATAAGGCTCAACTACTTCAGTACTCAGAAGACCAGTTCAGTCTGGCCCATGGCTGGTAGGCTTGTGTGTTGTGCACACATAAAAGTAAAGGTTTGAAACCTAGTGCGAAGCCAGGGTGTCCATTGTATAGACGGTTCCTAACAAAAGCTTCATTTACCAAAGATGGTCAACATTCATCCCACCGTCAACATATCCAGGGTCAAACCCTACAAAGAACCCTTACGTCACCAGCTGGTTCTTCGCCCAGATGCAATTAAGGTTAACAAAGAAGGGTATGAGGAGTATGAGGTTGACTATATCATTACCTTCCGAATGAAGAATAAGCACCTTGAGTACCTCATCCACTGGAAAGGGTGGGACGAAACAGACCGTACTTGGGAACCTGTGGAGCATCTGGCTAATGCTCAGGACACTATAGCTACTTTTTATTCCCTTAATCCCTCGGCCCCAAGAAAATTAAAGGGCATTTCAACAGAACATTTTAACTCTCTCTTTACCTTATGCAGTGATGACATAAACCCCCAATTTAAAGCGACTTGTCTGGAATATGAGTCTTAAAGGGGGGGTAGTGTTATGGACACACCACTAAAGCTTCATACGTACACTCCTTAACTTTACAAATGTACACTCATTTCAAACTTCAAACTTTGTCTTTCAATGGTCATATGACTAGCGCACATGATCACAGGAACAACACGTGATAGGGCTAGACCCTAGACACAGACCCATATTATTTCCCTTATCTATTCCCATGGAAATCTCCATGTCCTCTATTTCTCCCACCTTCATTTCCGTCTGACATTTGATCACTGTGCACTTCTCTATTTAATCTCTGCTACCATATAACCATATTTAGTCTAATACGTTCACACGTCACCCTACTGTACCTTGGTCTGTGCACAGACTATTGTAATATAAAAGGCTGGTGTATTCGGCTGAAGTCCTCAGTCAAATCCACTTGCTACTTATGCTCTATCGAGGGGTAGTTAAGGACTAGGCTCATCACTCTATACTTGGTAGACTGATTCAATCCAGCCTGTGGTAGGTGACTGGTGGTTCATGACCACGTTAAAGCAAAGGGAGATTCCCAAGTGTGAAGCATTGGTGTCTGGTGTATAGCCAGCCCATAACACTCTCAAGGCTGTAGTCAAAAAAAAGAAGCCACTCTTTTCTGTAAAGTATAGGCAACATAGGTTATCCTTTGTTCTCAAGCACCAATACTGGACTGTGGAGGACTGGACTAGGGTAATTTGGTCAGATGAAGCCAAGGTCAACAGGATTGGGTCAGATAGAAGAAAGTATGTGTAAAAATTGGTAGAAAAGCCTTTGCAAGATAAGAAAGTCTAGGAAATAGTAAAATTTGAAGGAGGTTCCTTGATGGTTTGGGGTTGCATGAGTTGTAATGGAGTGGGGATTCTTGCAGAGGTTGAAGGGAGGGTGAATACTGAGCAGTATGTTTCCATTTTGAAGGATAATCTGCTTTCTTCCATGGAAAATTTTGAAATTCCTAAGAAAAACATTATCTTTCAACAAGATAATGACCCCAAGCACACCTCTAAAAGAGCCAAGAAGTGGCTGGAATATCAAGGGATAAAGCTTTTTGACTGGCCAGCATAATCTTCAGACCTTAATTCCATTGAACATCTCTGGCAAATCCTCAAAAAAAAAGCTCAATAGTTATATAACACCACCAAAAGGAGTATGGGAGCTTTGGGAGAGAATTGAAGTGGAGTGGAAAAAGATAGAGGTTTTCTGTGTGTCAAGGATTGATAGAGAGTATGCCTAAAAGACTAGAGGCAGTGATAAAAGCAAAGGAAGAACATATAAAGTACTAAATTATAGAATAGAAATATTGCTCAAAAAGTATCCCAATGACATGTCACTTTAATATGGCTATATCTCAGTGCCATGACAACCAAATCACATGACTAAGGGCTTATCTTTAGGGAAAGGATTAGGGCTATTAATAACCTAGCAAGGGTTAGAGCTAACACCTTTTGGTTCTCTTGCAAATGTCAAGTCTTTGCAAAATAGCCAAATATTGGGACACTTTTTTAAGCTAGTATACAACTAAAAAAACCATAGCATATATTTTTGGGGCTGTTCAAAACTTGACACATTACCAGCTACCATTTGAGTCTAGCTGAGAATGAGCTCAGTGGTTATCATAAATAAAAATATAATGCTATATTACCTAGCCAAAAATGAGCTATAGCAGGTACTAACAATAAGTGTCATAGTACAGCTTTTTAACTACCCTTATTATAGACATTCCTCTAAGACTAGATTATAGCCTGTTCAACAGGTTATGAGCCCTACTATGTATACAATAGTTGGGCATCTTTGGAAATCTTTGTGGTTGCTCACTAAGCACTTCTACTATAATATTAAACCAATACTTGAATATTACATGCTAATACTATTGTATTTTTAAGTATTTCCTACCATGTTTTTTAAGACTATTATTAATTCCAGAGTCCAACCCCTTATTGGAGCTAACTGAATCCAATAGTTCTTGACCATGAAGGCCTACTTTTATACCAGTGGCCACACTTGGATCATTAAGTTTCTTAGATCCACTTTTATTACTGTGTGTTATGCTTGGCCCAGGTAGGGATGAGCATAGCCTTGGATAAAATGAAAGTTCAAAGTAAGCATACCCTATATGGTGATATAACATTCATAGAATCAAGAAAGTTGATAACTAGTTTAGGGCCAGCAATGACAAGTCAAAGATTTGAGAAGTTGATCAAGCATTAACAATGAGAAGATAAGAAGTTTCCAAGAGATCAGCATATACTGGTAATGAGACTTAGAGACAAGTTGAGAGTGAATGAGATGTCTGGTCAAGTTCCAAGGAGATCTAAGCTAAGGAACAATAGCTATGTCTATATTCTTATATAGGTATGAAAGAGGTTTAGGGCAAGCATGCTTAGAGTAGGCATAGAATATAGAGGAATACAATAGAAGGAAGTTGCTGATGAAGCAATTAATAAGAGATAGGAGATTATGTGAATAGAGTGAGTCAGTGACAGAAGAAAGAAAAATGAGTATTCTAGATAAGGGTTGAACTAGCGACTAGAAGTACAAAGATAGGAAAAAGAGTAAAGTTGTAATATTACTCCTGTTATAGATTCAAAACACTGTTTGAAGAACCAAATTTAAAGAAAGGGGAGTAGGGTGGAGGGACCTGGGAAACTAGTAATGTTGGCATACCTGGTATTATAGAATACTCTGTATACACAGCAGCAAACTCAAGATTGTTCACTCAGGAAGATCTAACTCATAGGTCTACACTCAACACTGGCTAATCAAGAAAGAAATAGAAGCTGGTTCTTAAGTTCCCCTTATAAGAGCATAAGAACCAAGTGGAAATAACTGGGGAGTCTAGCCATTGACACTGAGTTTATATATTCTATAGTACAGTGCACAGACTATGCTGTACTACAGATAAGAAGGGAATGTATTGCTATCTATGAGTGACAGCATATAAATAGAAGTATGATGCTGAGAAAAAGAATGAATGGAGATTACTATGTGAAAAGAAGCAGATGGTAATGAACATGAGAAATAGATAAGGGAGTTAAAGTAGGGCACATGTTCCAAGTCTAGACTTGGTCATGTGGTCTTTTCCACAGTCATGTGTAATGAATCATGTGACTTGCAAAGGCAAAATTTGTTTAAATCCATTTGTTGAAATCAAAAGTGAAAATGTATTGTTAAATAGGCTTTAATGATGTCCATAATACCTGGTATCATTGATGAGATTATTAGGGAAGGGAAAGGGGATGCAATGACATGGTGGAGATACAAGGAGAGGATAACAAGAACTGAAAAAGTAGAAGAAGTGGATAGATCCAAAGGAATGACAAAAGAAAGACAAAAAGAAAAAGGAGGGGTAAGAGTGCCACTGTATGAATGGTAAGGAGTGGTGAGGAGCTCTAGGGGTATTGGAGATATGAGTGGTGAGGAAAGCATAGGAATGAATGGGGCCAGTAGTGATATGATCTGCAAGGGTGAATGTTAGGTGGCAAAGGGGCAGTTTGTTTGTAAGTGACCAGAAGCTCATTGACAGCAGCTTGGGATGGGGTAAAAGTAGAAAGGATAGTTGGGATGGATATGCCTGGGATGATGGCATTGGTAGCAAGCATTATGGTAGCATGGGTCAGAAGGGAGAAAGGGAGTGTATAGAAGTACACCATGATGGGGGGAGTTCTGAGTAATGAATTTTTATTTTACTTGGTTGAGGATATGGAGTTCTTTGGGAGAAAGAGCTGAAAAGAACACAAAAGGGGTAGATATAGCAAATTTGAGGATAATATGGTATTTAGAGGTTGATTCTTTGTCAAGGGGAAAGGTCCTTGTATGTTGAGCAAATGCTAGTTTACAAATATACTGGTTGATGTCTTGGATGAATTTGCCAAAGCATAGTTAATACATGGCTTGGTTAAGATAGTAAAATGTTAGCATCTGGATGAACAAGATTCACTGGTGATTCATAAGATGTTAGAGAGAAAGAAGAAGTTGTCAATTAGAAGAAATAGGTATTAAATCTATAGGTATGCTCAGTAAAGGGTGAGAAATAGAAAGTTCATATTCATATGGGCCTTGAGAGGAGTAGTGTTACGGACACCACTAAAGCGTACACTTTTTACACTTTCATTACCTTACACTCTTTTCGAACTTCAACTTCTGCTTTCGATCATCACATGACTTGCACATGACTGCGGGAACAACACATGATAGGGCTAGACCCTGGACATGGGCCTGCCTTATTTCCCTTATCTATTCTCACGGTAATCACCATGCACTTCTTATTTCCACACTCATTTCCATTTCTTCACTTCTATTCTTTTTGATCGCCGTCTACCTTACTCTCACGCTGTCACCTTAATATGTACATGTATTCCCTCCTTATCATTACTGTACCT
>JBBPJN010000706.1:0-10820 GCA_038088755.1 Boletus aff. separans
CGCTCACCGAAAGCTTGACTGGGTACCGTGACATTCGAGACTTTGATGGACTCCCTTGCAATGAATCCCGACGCGCCTTGTGGAATGTACGATGTCATCCGATGGTTTGACATCCTGACCAAGGAACACTCACCGGTGCCATCGGCATAACTTAGGTTGAATACAGTTTTGTTATTGTTGACCGAAACGAACGTTGGCGAATCATATGACAATGGGTATTTTGGGACCGCCGCGCAAGTTTTCGTGGTACAGGCCGTCGAGACCAGCCAGACTAGCAGACGGCACCGGCTTCAGCAGAGGAAGAGTGTATGGAGAATTCCGACGAACGATCAGATGACCCGGTGTCAATTGAGGCGCGAAAGCTGATTTGGCCTGCTTGAATGACAGTATAGTATGTACTTGGAGGAATGAGCTCGGCTGCATCTGCTGGTGGTGAATGACTGCTCACCCGTCGTCAGCTAATGAGACTGGGGATATTCCATCGCTGTTGGAGGGAACACTGCCTGCATTTGACACCTGTTGGCCCACCTGCAAACCTGGCAGGGATGTCGATAGACTTGCTGAAGCTTTCAGGCATTGAAAGACAAGAATGAATGAAGAGGTCAAAAACGAGCGTAGCATCTCAGTTCCTACGACGAGGTTCTACTGAGATTCGAATTCCAACATCCAATCCGTGCTTGCAAAGCAGTGAGTAGATGAAGAAAGAGCTTGCCGTTGTAACAATCTCACTTGTCGACAAGTTGCGATGAGAGTCAGACTGCGGCAGGTAACCTGTTAAGTGCCGGGACGCAGGTGTTGCTCTCTGGCTTCTCGCATGCTAAACATATAGTTACAACGTTACAACTCCAAAACCTCGGTAATTAATTGATGATGAAGTTCGACCAGAGTTGGGACAGAGTCGAGAATTCGAACTGGTTTGAAGGGTGTCTAATATCGCAGAGTAACCGAGAGTATTCAGAATGTAGAAAGACAGGTATCCAGGAACATACATAACTACACGTGTAATACATCCAAAAATTCCAGAACGAACAGAATCAGAGGGGAAAGCGTACGCTGTAATAAGACGAGGTTGATAGACAAGGAAGTAAGAAAGGAGTGACGGGTATGACGAAATGAATATGGCATAAGTAAGGGGATAGCTTCTCAGACATAGGTCCATATGTGTCCGTTCACCGCTTGGCGAAGACCTTTTTCAAGAGAGCAAGCACCTTCGGCACGTTCAGTTGGACGTACTCCAGGTCTAGCAGATGCTTGTTATCTTTTTGCTGTTGGCCTCATTGAGTGTTGCGTCAGAAAGAAAGGACAGGCGGATACCTTCTCCAGTAGATCATCAATTTTCAGATCCATCTCAAGAATTGCTTTCTCTCGTCCTTTGTAGTGTAACGAGATGATGAAGGTTCCAGGACTTGGTGATGTAATATTAAAGTAGATATTCGGGCGACTACAAGGAAATTGCCAGAGTTAGACGATGACATTCATGGACCTAGAAAACTCACCGGTTGTCTGGAACATTGCTCTCAACAATAATTCCTTCCTTCTCCAACTGTGCATGAGTGAACCGATAGGGACCAAGAACAGCACTCCTCGAAGGTTTCCTCTCTCTCCCTCCAACGGAGACAACGCCGACAGCCGTCGTGCTTCCCTTGTCCTTGGAAGCAGTTAAGCGGACGTTCTGCAGGTACGCCTTGTACTGTTCGAGCTGTGACCGCAAGTAACTGTTGTGGTCACAAATCGTTTTGTAGACGGCCTCTAAAGACTTGTTCTCTAGCAGCACCTTGTCGCGGAGATTACCCAAATGGACAAGTTCCGCGGCCACCTCTTCCTGCATGAGCTTGTAGCCGTCTGCCTGGTCGATGACCTTCGCCTCCTCCAGCTCGCGTAGCATCTCCTTGACCTTGATACCCCTGCGGACAAGGGTCGCGTCCTTGGTGGTCGCCGCGCGTTCCGCTAGCGCTGCAAGGTTATAAGGCCGCTTTTCAGCGGCATGGGGGAGAGAGCGGATGAGCTGGACAAGAATCGACTTCGTTTCCATGTATAGCATGTCACTCTGAGAGATAGAGTCCATAAGCGCCGTGTGGAGATCTTGGACAGGAGTCTCCCAGCGACTGTATAAGTTTAGTTCAATAGTGCGGTTTTCTTTACGAGGGACCTGAGACGGAGCAGTGCCGAGTTCATCGGTGAGAATACGCAAGTGTTGCTTGTCATTTGGTGACTGCGTGGGGCTGAGTCAGAAATCTCATTCAAGGGTCAACTTACTCACCAGAGTTTCGATATGCTGCAAAATCAATGCATGGGTATTGTACAACTCATTCATAGTAATATGAATCATAAGATCCTTCTTGGAGAGTGCCATATATTGATCCATCTGCACGCAAACGACATCAAAAAGCTCGAGTTGCAATGAAACAATCACGCACCTCCAGAGTGTCGTAGAAGTCGCCAACCTCGCACAGACTATTGAGGAACTGATTGATCCGCGCCTTGTTATTCTCGACGAACGGATTCAACGTGATCATGTATGCCTCCTTTGCATAAGATGGCTTATTTGCGAGGTTCTGAAGCATTTTTGCTATCTACAGAACGCAAGGTTAAGAGGCATCCATGGCACATATACCCCACAACGATGGCTTACTAGCGTCAATGTCCGCCGAGGATGCTTGGCGGGTACGCCATCGACCAACATATACGCCTGGGGCGTGACGATTGCAGGGTTGATAAAACGCAGGAAGAAGAAGCCTCCTATGAGAGAGCAAATGGCGTAATCCGTGGCTTCTGGATATTTCCGCTGTCAAGCCACGTCAGTAGGTAAGAATGATGATGAAACAAAGGTGCCGTACGCGAGTCAGACTCCTGATTTGTTTGCAAATCCATCGAATGCCGTAGGGGACACTTTCCATGCTCTCGATGATGGTGACGAGGAAACTGTTGGCGATCTCCATTAACATGGTAAGTCGAGGGGCAATGATCGCTTGCACGTCAGCGTTTTCGGCGGCAACTTCGGGGGGAACGCCACGGGGAAGATTTGGAGGTAGAGTGCCAGTCTCTTCCTCGATTTGATTAATCATTTGCTCATAAACCTAGTCAAGTGTTTGTCGAAGAGGAAAACGGTGAAGAGAAACGAAGGAAATCACCTTGACGGGATTTATCTCGAGGTTGAGATCCTTGTGCTCTATGAGACTGTTGATGCGCTCTGCTAGAACACCCTTGAGGTAGCTTTGACCGGGTCCGCGGCGAGTGTAAGTGGTCATCATGCGGGAGACAGGCGTGTTGGCCCGCAACAAGGAACCGAACTCTGTGGCAGTCTCGAACTGGGCAGATAGGACGGACTGGAACATGGTGAGGAGCAAATGCTCCTCGCGGCTCTCGTACTGGTTTCCATAGAGAGTGAACATGACGGTCTGGAGAAGGGTGTCTATCTCAGACAAGCTGACGAGTCGACAGAGGTTGGCGATGTGGCGAGGCTCGGATTGAAGGAGGAAAAAGAGATTTGAATATTGCTGCAGTTTGCGATCGTCGGGATAATGACCTTCAGTCGGATCGACGTCTTCTAGTGTTCGTTCAACTTCACGTTGCTAGATTGTGGATGAGGGGCGGTAGGAGAGGGAGAAGAAGAGTGTGGACGCACTTCGTCAGCTGCCATACGGTTCTGGATGAGGAGTGCTATCCGAGAGTCAAGGTAACGGACGTCCCGCTCGAGGACAAAGTTTTTCTTTGACTGAACGGATATTTTGCCCTTGAGGTCTCGGAGGCGTTTCTGGGCTGTTTACAGGAAATGAGGAGGAGGAAGGGGGGAATAGATATGAAGTGGGACGGACCTCTTGCCAAATCGTCCTCAACCTCGACGTCCTGCTCTGCGGCCATGCTAAACAGCGCGGTTACGCTGTAGCGGTTGTTGTTTCTGTTGGTGAGCCGCCTGCCCATGGCGGAGACGGAGGACTGGTCGACGTAGGACATTGTGAGATGGGGGAGAAAGAGAGCGCCGGAAGTTGAGTTTGGAACGAAAAAGTTCCGAGTCCGAGTTAATGGAAGCGTCTACACGACGACGGGGACGACGCTGAGGAAGGTGGACGACGAGGACAATGATAAACCAACAGTGGCTGAGTGGCGGGGCGCGACAGAGACGAGATGCCAAACCATCTCCATCTCCCTTTCAAAAAATCTTATCCCGCCCACATCCGCGCCCAGGTGCGGCACTACCTGAACAACTACACCCAGGACCACCCAGACACGTACAAGCACGACATCGCGCTCTGGGACGCTCTCCGTGCTCCCTGCATCGCGCACGACGTCCGCAACGACGCCATCAGTGCCTTCACCAGGTCCGTACACCGCCCCGCTCGCAGCAATGCCGGTCTGACCTCGTCCAGCTATCATGCCCAGCTCGTGTTTGTCCTCACCAAGCTCCCCTCAGACGTCCGTGCCGCCCACACTGCCCCTCGATCCATTCTGACCCACCCACACTAGATCGGACTCGAGTTTTCCTATGCCCATGTCTTTGCCCCATCGTCATCCGTCCCCGTCACGCTCCGCAGTCTCACTTTTGAAAAGGCCGCCACTCTGTTCAACCTCGCCGCCCTCTACTCTCAGCTCGCTGCCTCCGAGGACAGGTCCAGTCCAGACGGTCTAAAGCGAGCAGCAATGGCCTATCAGGTCCGTCGTCAGCAGTTCAGGTGCCTTGTCGCTAACGCAACCTTGACTCAAGAACGCCGCTGGGACATTCGCGTTCCTCCGCACATCAACATTGCCGAAACTCATCATTCCGCCAGACGCCGAGGAATCCCCTGTCGATCTAACCACTTCTTTCATTCATGGTCTAGAGTTCCTCATGCTTGCCCAGGCACAGGAGTGTGCCTGGCAACGTGCAGTTGCAGGTGTGGGACGTGTTTCATGTCGATTTATCTAGTCTCCTTATACGTCTCATAGACCATTACAAGAATAGTCTTGTTGCAAAGTTGGCGGCTGGTGTCGCATCGCTGTACACCACTTCCTTGGACTCCGTACGGTCGGCTTTGCCTCAAGTCCGCGAAAAGCTTCCATTGGTAACGTGGTAGATTTCTTCCCACCTCGACTCATCATTCTCATCCCGTGCCAAGACCTGGATCCCCCATCTGGAAACAAAGCAGCACCATTTTCGTGCAGCAGCTCAGTATAGAAAGAGCATAGACGATCTCGAAGCTAACAAGTCCGCGTCGAATCCTTTCCCGCGACGATGATTTAACCCTCTTGCAGTTATGGTGACGAGCTACGGCGACTGATCGACGCAGAGGCCGAAGCAAAACAAGGATACAACTTGGCCAGACGCAGCGCCGTCTCTCCTGCAGTCGCACAGGACATCAAGGTATTGTAATCTTTCCAAATCAATCCTTTGTTGTCCCGACGTTGGTCAAGTCCCTGTTAGACGTCTTGCAGAAGAACCTTGCGCGGGCCGAGCGTGACAATGACCTGATTTACCACAAAGACATCCCTTCATCCTCCGCTATCCCGCCAATCCAAGATGTCATCATGGTTCAGAGCAACATCCTGCCTGGCTTGTCAGATCCGAATTCTGTGGTGGATGGCAATCGCGTCCTCTTCAGAGAGTTGCTGTGCTGGGGAGCTAGGGAAGCTGTTAGTACGTTGATCCTAGCTGTCACCGAGTCTCAGTATCCGATCTGGTCATCAGATATATACAACGATAATAAGCAGACCCTTATCAAAGAAAGGATAATCGACTTTGCAAAAGACCTCGATAATCAAGTTGACCAGTTAGTGCCCGCATCTCTACCTGTGCCCCTTTTCCAACTGCAGATACAGAACATTACGTTCTCTCAACCTTCCCTCCTCGCTCGAAGCGCTGGAACGTCCCATTGGACTTCCTCCGAGTTTTCTGAAGAAAGCCGAAGAAGTTAGATCTGAGCAGGGACCCGAGCGGATCGAGACTTGTCTGGAACATGTAGAACTCTTTGCTCGGCGAGCCCTGGCGGTGCTGGACGAGGTTTGGCTATAATACTTTTCCCCCATGCCAACGCATACTCAGAGTCACCTTTAGGCGATGGACGTGTTGGATGGCGAAGCATCGGAGGACGAAGCGGCACGGAAAGAGATTCCGATGAAAAGACCACCTTCACATGAAGCCAATCAAGAACTCGTGCAGAAACAAGAAAGATACAGGAGTATTCTCACAGAAGCCGCCAAGAGTGACGAAGTTGTTCGTGAGAAATGGAGGCAATGGGAGAAGTCCATTCAGCAGCTGGCGCGGGAAGAGGTAAAGGGATATCTGCTGAACCATTTGAACTGCGCTCATGGTGACCCAGGATGAGTTGGAGAACCTGGTGCCCTCTTCCACTGTATCGATGGATGGGAAATCCCAGGGTGCGGGCAGTCAGACCCAAATTCATGCTCGGATTCTGCGAGGTCTCTTGGAATCACTTGATGATGTCCGTCACAGTCGCGGCGAACTCGTCTCCAGGGCCCAACGGCGCGGTGAGGTCGACGATATAAGACCCCGTATCGTGACAGCTGCGGGGAGATTTGATCGCGATGTTGAGATCACTCCAGCAATGTTCACCGATGTTTCAGACGAAGAACTTGCCAAATATGACAGATTCATCCAAGGCCTTGTCGAAGGACAGAAGAAACAGGAAGAACTACTGGAAGCCATCAAGGTTCGTCTTATCACTTCGTCATCCTCCTCCGCGTGACATCATCATATAGTCCACAAACGAGAAATATCTATCCTCCCGAAAGGAGGATACCTCTGTCAAGGAACGTGAACAGGTACTGCAGAATCTCGATCTCGCCTATGCGAAGTATCGCGAGATATCGCGCAATTTAGAGGAAGGACTCAAGGTAGGTCTACATACCTGTCGATTCGACGCGCCACCGATTCAAACGCGGACAGTTTTACAACGACATGACCAACATCCTGACGCGATTCAAGGAAGCCTGTCGGATTTGGAGCAACGCGCGTAGCCAGGAAGCACAGTAAGTAGACGTTGCTTTCGTCGTTTTCCGCCCTCGTTTGACGCGCCACGACTTGCGAGGTCGTTTTATCTCAAGTTCACCTCGATGTCGATCCAGGAGCCGAGCGCCGTCGAGCACGCCAGCGTACCAGAACCGCCGACGCCTACGGAGACGCCACGTCGCCCGAAGCGGGTTGCAAATTTACCTTCGTTGAACTCGGCAGAATGGCAGGCGGAAGAACTCCCTCCGCCGCCGCCAAGTTCAACGAGTCGGTGAGGATGACGACGGTTGGGATCAGAGTGCTAATTTAGAGTACACGCCCAGGTAGCATACGACGCAATCCATAGTCCCTCGTGAATGTGAATTCGTGAAGAAATGAACACGTTGACCGTAGATCCGTTTCCATTAATCAAGGAATTGTTCTCATAGACGCACGGAAAGGGCCTGCGGTAATGAAGCAAATCCTCGAGCGTCGTGCTTATCACGTTCATTGAATTGGGCAAATGAAAAACAAGCGTTAGTGAAGGCCTCTAGCTCTAAATACCACCGCCGAAAGGTTATATAGTACACACTCCAGTTGGTTTTCTACACGACTCTTGGCCAGCAGTGAGTCGACAGTAAGGGAGCACCATCCAAACGCAAAGGTAGGGTATATACATGTGAACCGTCAGGCTGAGTCGTCAGCTCGCTCAGTGCGAGCCTTCATCGATAGTGATATCAATTCACAGCACTCCCAGCTGCGATCTCGCGCTGAAAATTCTCGTCGTAACCGACGCATTTCATACACCACGATTGAATGAACTGTCGGGATGCCTCTGTGAATAACCCACCAGTAATCAAGAATGAGAAGAAGCGACGGACGGCATAACCCTCGTCGAACGCGCGGTGAATCTCCTCTGGGGTCGCGTGGAATTTCTCTTTGGAGTGGAATGCGTCTTGGAATTCTTTGGCGGTAGGGTCTCTGCCAAGCCTCTTTCGGAGGGCGATTTTCGTTCGTACGTCCGCGCCCCATCCTTGCGTTGAGACTTTGGTAACCCACGTCGTCTTAACCTTGAAAAAAAAAAGAAAAAAGAGACGCCAGAAATGAGGTTAAAGCGGACCATGAGTCTGAGGACTAGTATCTACCTTGAGTGCTTGAGATTTCCATTCCTCTGGTGTGAGCGAAGGTGCTGGCGTGCATCGATATTGCCCGACGTATAACCAACAGTTTGCCTGCAACCTTACCAATACCCGCTCGACCGTCGGCCATTCAGTGGCATTCGGATTCACTGAAGATGCGAAAAACAATCCTGGCGCTCCAGGCCACTGAGGTGCATGCGGGTTAAAGAAGAGGTTCAGGTACATGAAATCGTCCAGACCGTGACGGGCCAGCTTTTCCGGCCGTATGCTCGGAAATGTCTCTTGCGTGTTTCCTCCCCATGTCTTGGAGGTGAATTGCCTTGTAGTGGTGACGTCCCTGATCGCAGGGTCCAGTGCGATATCGTAAGGTGGGACGAGTGCAAGCCGGCGATTGACGACGTCTTCGGAGAGCATTTCTTCTTTTTTGACCTCCACCTTGCCCTGCAAGACGAAATGTCATCCCATGTGCAGTGGGATGACGGAGGAAATGGCTCGAACATATGGGAGAGAAATCGCCGGCTTTTCCTCTTTCTTGACGAAGATTTTGAGGTGATTCTTATTGTTCGAGTCGATGACGCTTGATGCGTTCTCGAATATCGGGGGGTTGTCTCCATACAATTGTCTCCTTGTTGGGAGAAGAACTTGGATCTGTCCTCTGCGTCGCCCGAGTCGAGGCTGGGATGAACGAGAGATGGTGTTCATGTCCCCCTGGCGAGGAGGGATGATGAGATCGTCCGCGGGTTCCATTTTGATGATCTGAAACAGCATCAGTTTGACCTGGAATGCAAAGGAAAGGGGGCAGTAACCATTGCACTTGTTCGGTGTACGAGCGAGAGGTGGTGCTGATACAGGGTGCATTCATACGTAAAACCGACGAGTGTCCTTCGACACTGACATCGGTTAGCCCCTGTCGCATGGTCAATCACCCACAGAAAACCACAGAAAAGGCTTGGACTGACTCCTCATGATGTTCGACGACAGCAAGGACACCAAGGAAAGCGACGGCTCTCTCCCTCCGCCCCCTGCCTACACCCCGCCCCCTCCTCCCCCGTCAGGCTACCGCATCCCACTCGACGGTTCCTCCCTCTTCCCCAGCTCGTCACCCCACACCAAAGAACCCCCCTGCTACGACGCCAGCGGCACAGCCTGCCCGGTGTTCCTTGGCTCCGCGATATTCAACAACTCGGTGCACCCGTGCAAGATCGCCCCCAGTCTCACCCCGCCCTGCCGCGTCCCCTATGGCGGCTCCGAGGTCGAGCACAACGGCAGATATGACCTCCTCCCGTTCGATCCGGAGACGATGGAGTGGGTGCCCACCAGCCTCGGTCGCATCCCCGCGCATCGCCAGCCTGTGCAGGGCGGTTACGAGGAGAATGGCGCGAGGCTGTACCATGCCATCACCACCGTGCAGGATGTGAGAGTCCCCGGAAAAACCGGCGAACACCTCGTACGTATTTCTTTGAATGTGGGCTCGCCGCCAATCGATCAGTGATTCCAGGGTGGGTGCAACGTGGCCTATGGTGGGGTGGAGCACATCACCACTCGCGGATACGATATATTGTGAGTCTCATAACCCCTCGTCCAGTTCGCCGCGATCGACACAACATCATCGGTAGATGCTGGAAGTGATGTTCATTTACCACCGTCAGAACGCACCAGTCGTTGAGTTTATTCTTGTCGACAACGATAGCCCAATGCTGTTGCCCCAGCAAAGAAACCAAGAGCTTTTACGCCCGTGACTCACAATGTATAACATGGTCAATGTATCAAATCTGTGCTATTATCGTGCCCCTTCAACTGGCTGCGATTGATTCTGCTGTGCAGTCTGGTGCGGTTGCAACATCCCCGCCCCCAAAGCTTGGGTACGGAAAGCCAACCCACGGGTCTTTTCAATCACCGACTGGTATACTGGGAGCGGTGAGCGATGAATCTCGATCACGTTCTGGGCGGACGTTTGCCTGAGAAATCCGTTTCGACATCGACGCACACACGCACCTTTTCTAGATCGATTTTTGCATCGGCACCCATGCGCGTCTCTCGGATGAGATTGACGATCCACTTTTCGCCTTCCTCCTTGGTGAGATTGAGTCTCTCCGACAGATCCCTGTGGAAGCGAAGATTAGATGTATGCCGATTCCCTCGAGGGCCACGTACCCGATGTCAATACGTTGATGTATGCGGCAGTATGCCTCGCTGATCAAGTAACGTGCATTATCCAAGAACTCTTCTCTAAACTCTCCTAGGAAAAAGTCGTCGCCAACGACGCGCTCTGCGACTGCCAGCTCCCGTTGGGCAGCTTCGAAATCAAATTCGATGTAGAGCTCTTTGAGGAAAGAAGTGATGGGATCTTGATATTGGTATTCTTCTGTCTGTATGACCTTGACAATCTCCCGGATAGAATGCCGTACACGCGAGGAGGCGTTGGTGTTTCCAGTAGACGATTTTCGGGAGAGAATCGCAGCGGTGGCGATGTAACGCAGAATCCAAGGGCATGAAGTTTGGATGGTATTGAGATACGTGGGAGAGAGGAAAGTCTCGAGAAGAAGCGTGCGCCCTTGAGGGTGGTTGAAGTAGACAAAGAGCGACCAGTGTACGAGCCACGTCCGCGAGTGCAACTGGGCAAGCGCGGCAGACTCGGTAGGGCTCGTCAAAAGAGACGACGGTGAGCGGGAGTCGACGACGTCCCGGAGCGTGTTGAGCTCTTCAAGCGCGGTTTCCCACTTTCCGGTGAGGATATCCGAAGCGAGCTTCCCCCAGTG
>JBBPJN010000707.1:0-10796 GCA_038088755.1 Boletus aff. separans
AAGAGGGTATTGTGAAGCCCAAAGCAAAACCTGCTCCGAAGTCCGGGGGAGGGGCTCCTAAGCGCGGGGGGCTGCTGAACTTCTTTGGCCCTGAGAGGGGAAAGAAATGATGTAGTGTTCCTTAGGATGATTGCTAATGCTGCTACGTTTATGGGTTCCCAACTGCAATTAAGGGATGCTACAACCACTATTACTGGTTCAGTGGTCTAATGGTTATGATTTCTGTCTCACACACAGAAGGTTCCCAGTTCGATCCTGGGCTGAACCACACTTTTTGGTGACTTTTATTTTCATCCTCACTACTTGAAGCTCTCTCCATTAAACGTAATTTTAGAGGGGTCTCATACGATGGTACTTTTTCCGCTCAGGTGTAAGTGGTTAGACTGTGGACTTGCGGAGACGGAAGCGATGGTAGGTTATTACTAAATACAAAATATTAGTAAATTCAGCCCCGTAACTTCATGTGGCTGTGAGACTTTCCAAGGCAGGGCAGGTTTTGAGTGGTCGGTGCATAGTACCATTCATCATTCTGCTATTGTCTATATCTTTACTCTTGATCTTTCCGTCAACTATGGGTAAGTTTACGTCTATCCTGCTTCTTTGAACAACCTTTTACGATCGTTTCTTCTAAGGTATTCCAAAGGTGCGTACCGATTCATAACGGTTGACACGAGGCAATGATCTTTGCATTTCTCTAGTTCTTCCGCTACATTTCGTGAGTTTTCGTTTGCGAATGCGAATTGTTCATTCTGATAGAATGCACAGTGAGCGGTACCCATTAACATCTCAACTCATTCAAGAGAACAAGATTCCAGAATTCGGTGATGGGATCCGAGCCATTGCAGCGTTCCATGTCTCGCTAACCTTTTTTCCCAGATAACTTATACCTCGACTTCAACGGGATCATACATAACTGTACGAATTCATGTTCTCGGTCGACAATCTATCATCTCAATGTACATCCACAGGCTCACACCCCAACGATGAGGATGCACATTTCCGAATGTCCGAGGAACAGATATTCACATCCATATTCGCATACGTGGACCTCTTATTCGGGAAAATTAAACCGAAGAAGCTTTTTTTTATGGCTGTTGATGGTGTTGCTCCGCGAGCCAAGATGAATCAACAACGTAGTCGTCGTTTCCGTACGGCAAAAGAAGCAAGAGAAATTCGCGAGAAGGCCGAGGCAAAGGGAGAGGAGTTACCAGCTGAAAAGGCTTTTGACAGTAATTGTATCACACCAGGTGCGTACCCCGTGCTGTTGTGCTTCGACTCTTCATACTCTTCTCAGGGACCGTCTTCATGACGAAGCTATCGGAGCAACTGAGATACTTCATAAACAAGAAGATAACTGAAGACGCAAATTGGAGGGATATTCAAGTTGTGCTATCAGGTCATGAAGTCCCTGGGGAAGGAGAACACAAGATTATGGAGTATATCCGGCTATCGCGCGCGCAACCAGACTACAATCCAAACGTCCGACATTGCTTGTATGGACTTGACGCTGACCTGATCATGCTGGGTTTGCTCAGTCACGACCCACACTTTTGTCTCCTTCGAGAAGAAGTCAAGTTTGGGCCGTCTGCTAAGAGAAAAGGGGGTGGCAAGTGCGTCGTCCTTTCAATTATCAATTCCTACCTCACATACGTACAGTTTGGGGTCACAGAATTTCTATCTTCTACACCTTTCCTTGATGCGGGAATACCTGAACTTAGAATTCCGCGAGATTGAACCCGTTCTCCCGTTCGAGTACAGTCTAGAACGTCTTATCGATGACTTCATAGTTCTCGCCGTATTCGTCGGGAATGATTTCTTACCTAACCTTCCCGATCTGCATATTCATGAGAATGGTCTGGAAAGGCTATTCGAGGTGTATAAGAAGGTTCTGCCTTCACTCGGTGTGTTTCTATCCTCCTTTCTATATCATCTTTTTTCATGTCAGTTTTCCAGGTGGCTATATCAATGAGAGCGGTACAATCAGCATGAAACGGCTTCAGGTCGTGCTTGATGAGATGAGGATCTGGGAACGCGAGATTTTCGAAAAGGAATACGCCGATGCCAACTGGTTCAAGGGTAAGCAGAGGAAATATGGGCAGGAGATGGAGATGGCACGCAGACGCACTGGCCTTGGTTTGTTGCTTTTCCATGTTTGCTCCGCTTTGGACAGTAATGATAATTATTTTCCGTTCCAGTCTTAACACGGGCCCAACGAGAAATACTTGACAAGGTCAAGCAGTTTGTAATGGATAACCGAGGGACGCGGCCGAGTATCAATACATCGCTCACTATGCCGAACACCTTTCCTTCCAGTGATCGCAACTTTATTTCGACTCTCAGTGCCGATTTGCATCTGTCCATCACGTGGGATGAATACGACGACGAGGACCAGAATCTTGTCACATGGCGCCTCCCAGGTTCAACGGATGAGCCCATGCCCGAGTCTGGATCTGAAGGTAATGAAGACGAGGACGATGAACAATGGGAAGATGTTTCAGATGAAGATGAGGAGAGTCAGTCAGCTGTTGATCGTGTGTTGAAGAAGTACGAGAAAGCCCCCGTTAAGGATGATGACGAAGATGGGGGATTTGACGCACGACACGAGAAATCGGTCAAAGAAAAGATGGACGAATGGAAGCGAAGTTATTACATGGTGAGTTGTAATATGCGCTCCTTGTTTGTTTGAACTCACCACCGTTTGCGAATAGGGGAAGCTGAACATATCGTATGACAATCCAGAGCAAATGAAAACCTTGATATTCAGGTACGCCGAAGGCTTGCAATGGGTAATGCATTATTACTACAGTGGCGTTGCCTCTTGGGGCTGGTTTTACAATTACCATTATGCTCCTCGTATTTCCGGTATACCTGTTATTGATCTCCACTGGTACGATAACTCATTTGTTCCAAAAGACCTATCAGGTTTGGAAGACATGGAGTTCGGGTTCAACCTTGGGAAGCCATTTCGTCCATTCGAGCAGCTAATGGGTGTCTTGCCTGCGGCAAGCATGGACCTCATACCACTTGCATATCGGGTAATTTGTGTCTCGCGTACATGGAGATTACTATTCTCACAAACGATACTAGGATTTGATGTACGATCCCAACTCTCCCATTTTGGACTTTTATCCCCTGGAGTTTGAACAAGATCTAAACGGGAAGAAGCAGGAATGGGAAGCGGTCGTCAAGATTCCCTTTATTGATGAAGATAGGCTACTCAGAGCCATGGCATGTGCGTGCCTTGTTCTTTTCATCTGCACACAACTGTTTGAATTCTCTGCCATATC
This sequence comes from Boletus aff. separans, assembly GCA_038088755.1. Taxonomy (NCBI): domain Eukaryota; kingdom Fungi; phylum Basidiomycota; class Agaricomycetes; order Boletales; family Boletaceae; genus Boletus; species Boletus aff. separans. The sequence goes on from JBBPJN010000707.1 coordinate 3,288, forward strand.
TAGCACGTGAACACCGCCTGACAGCCGAGGAGAAACGACGCAACACCTTCGGAACTAGCACCAAATTCTCGTTCAGTGCGGGAGAGCCGAGTGTATACCCCTCCTCTCTGCCAAACTTCTTCCCCGATATCCATCGTTGTACATCTGTGATGGAGCCTTTTGACCTTCCTACCCTGGATGGCCTTCATCTCGTTCCTGGTTTATGCGACGGTGTTTTCCTCGGTGCAGAAGCGCTTGCTGGATTCCCATCTCTCGACACACTACCATATACGGCTTCGTTGGGATTCCACGGCGTGAACGTTCATGGGTCGGAGAGCCGTGGCAAGTCGATGATAGTGCATATTCAGAATCCCCACGAGAGCCGCAAGTCGGAGGAAATTGCCAAGGAGATGGTGGGCAAACGCACCTTCATCGGTTGGCCCTTTTTGCAAGAGGGGCGCGTTGTCGCTGTTTCGGATTCGTTGTTCAAATACGAAGAGGTAGTGGTCATACTAGGGAATGCGCCTAAGATCGTCGCCAACCCGCATTCGCCGCAAGGTCTTAGTCATTGGAAAATGAAAGCAGAGCGGATTGAGCAGATGTATTCGAAGAAGTGTGGAGTTATTACTGGCGATGTAAAGGTACTCGTTCATGTACAACCCTTGAAAGGTGAGACTCCTTTCTGTATTGACTAGACTAAACGCTTAGTAGCGTAACAGGCATGAAACGGCTAGAGACAGGAGCCTTTGTCAAGGACTATGAAGGTCCCGACAAGGAGATTGAACAGGCGGTTCAAATGGTGATATCGCAAGTGGCCTCCGAGGATCCACGTTTCCTCGAGAAGGAACCACCACCGTTGTCCGAGGAATTCCCTGACGGTTGCAAAATTTTCTTCCTTGGGGAACACGCATACGGCGTCGCTGCTCAAGTGGCAACCACTACTAACGATAATCTATCTGTCATTCTTGCTGTACGCCACAATGCTTTGCCATCCAGTTCTTTTGACTTAACAGGTTGAGGATAGTTGTTCCCCTCAGAAAAAACAGAGAACGACAACTTTAAAATTATTGTGCAGAATCGCGTTTCTCACTATTACTATCCCTCTTTCAAAGCTGCCAATATGCTTCGCATTTCTGGCCGAGCACTGTCCAAAATTACGTCTAGCTTCATGGTATTGACCTCCGACTCTTCGAAGAACAACTTGGGCCTCAGTCTCAAGTTCGAGGTGAAGAGCTTGAAGGTAATTGACTATTCGCGGAAGGACGGACGACACTGGGAATTTAGTGAAAAAACAATCGACTTGATACGGGAGTACAAGGTGATACCTCTCGCGCTAAGTTACGACTTACTTTACCTACATTGCGCGTTCTTAGGAGAAGTTCCCTGAAGTATTTCAAGTGCTCGATCAAAACGGGGATGGTAAATATTTCTGTTTAACTTCTCTCTCGCGGTGCACCAACTAAGGTGTCCTTCAGACATGATTCGTGCAACTGACATTTTTACCGAAAATGCGGACGCTCGCGTGAAGGAGATCAAAGCCTGGCTCAAGTCGAAAGGCGTCCGCGAATTCGAACCCGTTTCTCTCTTTTCTGATCAACTCACGAAAGAAACCGTCGGAGAAATTGAAGAGTACGCAAACAGCATGAACAAGAACAGATCGACGACAGCTATCAAAAAAGCTATGGTTAAGAACATCCCACGACATGCTGTCCTCAAACCTGCGCATGCAATCTACAGATTACAGAATCAACAATTTGCGCTCGGTGATCGCGTAACGATGGTGCAGGATTGTGGAGGTGTACCCTTGTCCGCGAAAGGTGTCGTTGTTGGACTCAGCTCGAAATCAATGGACGTTATCTGGGATGTTGCTTTCATGGCAGGATCCACTCTTGGTGATAGGTACTCGAGTAGTTATTGCCTGTGAGCTGGTCTCTCGCTGACCACTTTCTAGGTGTTCTCCGTACCGCGGTTCAACGGTGCAGTTCAACTCGTGCTTGAACTTGAGCAATCCACAGCTCATAGCTTCAACGCACCCGAAGTCGGCGCCCCCACCGCGCCTGAACGTGCCCTTCAAACCTCGTCCTGGACCATACCCCGCTATACGGCCTGTTCCTGGACAGCCGGCTGCAGCCGCCGGGTTCCGACCAGCTCCCCAAAGGCATGTATACATTGACACATCTTTGCAGCAGATTGTGATACTTATTACGAGTTTAGGCAACCTGCACCTGTCGCTATTATGACGAACCCCGACCGAGGACGCGGGGCTGGTTTCTCGACAGGATCCAAACCCAGAGGATCATACGCAACAGTAGGAAGTACGTCGGCACACGCAGGGCCGAACCACCATACCCCCGGCGGATATGGTAACAGAGGAGACTTCACCCACGGACGAGGAAGAGGTCAACAAAATGGCCACAATGCAACAGGAGTCCCGAATCAGCCATCTTCCGATTATAGCCAGCGTGATGGTTCGGGATCCGGTGCTCACAACCGAGATGGAGAGGCTGCTGGAACAACCCACCGCCACCACAATCCATCCGTGCATAGCAGTGGACCATATGGTCACGGGGGCTTCCCTCATGGAGGCTTCAGCAGTGCGCGAGGGAGGGGGTTCGTTCCCGGATTCGACCGTGGAGGAAGGGGACGTGGAGGGTTTAGGGGACGCGGAAGGGGAGGACCTGGGCGTCCTCAGGTTGCTGCACCACCGCTGCCATCGTCGTAGTGTGGCTATATAGTTCATGGTTTGGTTTGGGTTTGCACGAGGTGATTCTGTAGCTCTAACTGTTGTTAGCGGGCATTTGTGTATCGTACGTAGTCTCGGGTTACACGATTTCCAGTCCCATTGGCATGCCTGGCACACAACCAGCGGTGGCAGGTGGCATATGCTACCAGTTGCCGGTGACCGACTGTAGGACGACTTGACGGCTGGAGTCATGTGACTCGGATGATCTGTGTGGGATCAGCGAGGGCTCCGAGTGCGCATATCCATGGCTGCCACTCTCCCCATTCCCGTATACACAAATCTCGAACAAGTATATCAGAACATTGGTACCTCATTGAAACACGCGTAAGTTCACTTTTTCTTGTCACTGCTTCACGGTCAGATACGGGGTTTTGTCATGCTGCACAGCGAACGATGGGACAATCTTGCCAGGGAGTTCGAGGCCAAATTCGGACGACCACCAGCTTATATCGCGCGTGCCCCTGGCCGTATCAAGTAAGTGTCGTCTTCGCAAGTGACTTGTTACTACCCATGTCCTCGAACCTAGCCTCATTGGTACGTTTCCGTTCGTTTAGATATACCATCACTGAGATATCGATCGCAAGGTGAACACATCGACTACTCCCTCTTTGGTGTATTCCCCGCTGCGATCGAGCACGATATCTTGATCGCATGTGCGCCGAGAACACCCGCTAACGCGAACGATCACACCCCTGGCCATGTCGTCGCCGAGAATCTGCAACGCAAGTATCCACGTCGGGTCTTTACACCAACACGTAAACCCTCGGTAGGGCCTTTGCCCAGAGATGCAGATGTCCCGGCTGACGCGGTCCGGGTTGATGCATGGGATCTCGACATCCACACGACCCCGTTAGGATGGGAGGGATATGTGAAAGCTGGGTACTACGTGCGTCTGTTTGCCCGTCCGTTCACATACTGAAGAAAATCTCACCCATCCCAGGGTGTTTTAAACCACTACTTTCACCCTCGAGTGAACGGTCCCGACTTGTCGCCCATCCCTACAGATTTGCTTGTGACGGGTACTGTCCCGGCTGGTTCAGGACTGTCCTCGAGTGCGGCAATGGTCGTCTCGTCCACGCTGGCGTTCTTGGCGGTCAACGGCATCCTTGAAGACCCAAGCATTGCACCGACCAAAGGCACCCTTGTGGAGATGGCTGTTGAGAACGAGAAACGCGTCGGTACGTGCTTCATTCGTCCCTGCTGATATCATGCTCGACATCAACAAAACAACCAAGGGGTCAACAGTGGAGGGTCTGTATGCGCTCTTCTACTTCCCATTCTATGCTAATGTTGTTCCTCGTTCTAGAATGGATCAAGCAGCGTCCGTCATTTCGCTTGCAGGCTCTGCGCTTTATGTTTCCTTCTTTCCTAAGCTTAGTGCGGAAACAATTCCTCTCCCTGGCCCTCTACCCGAGCATCCTTGTCCGTCCGCGACGTTGGTCTGTGCGAACTCGCTCGTCGTATCAGATAAGGCTGTGCATGCCAAATACCAGTACAACCTACGTGTTGTCGAATCACTCGGTGCTGCACGCGTGCTTGCGGTTCGTCTTGGCGTCAACGTGGGCCCGAGAGAGCGAATTACGCTGAGAGAGGTCATGGCGAGATACATGGGCGAGCCACAAGATCAGCTGGAGGAGATCGTGGACAAGGTTAGGGAGGGATTAGAGCGGATGATGCAGGCGGTCGAGTGTTTGCGGCCAGACGGCGCAGGGGATGGAGATCAGCTCGGAGTGACGCTGGAGACTATGATTGAATGGTCGGGTATGGGTGAGGCGCTATTCAAGGACGTATACCTCTCGTGGGTTGAAGGTCGGCAAATTTTTTCGACTGTAGGGGTGAGGCAAGCCCTAACCGCTTACAGTCGAGGCCACGTACTTCCAGCTATACAAACGGGCCAAGCACTGCTATTCCGAAGCGTTACGCGTACTCCAATTCCGCGACGTTTGTCTGACGGCGGAGAGATCGCCTGCGGCTTATCAAGGCACCTCCGTGTTTAAGGTGCTCGGAAAGCTTATGAATGAGTCACAAGAGAGCTGTTCGAAGCTGTATGAATGCACCTGCCCTGAAGTTGACGAGCTCACCCAGCTGGCCCTTGTGGCAGGGGCCTATGGGAGCCGTGTCACAGGTATGGTCGCGATCTCCGGCCAACAAACGGAATGATATTCTGACACGCATCCGCTAACTAGGAGCAGGGTGGGGAGGGTGCACTGTGTCATTAGTGGACGAAGCTCAAGTCGACGCCTTCATTGCCAAGATCAAGGCGAGCTATGGTCCTTATCGGGATCTCGAAGGAGAGGCGCTGAAAGAGGTCATTTTTGCGACGAAACCAAGCAGTGGAGTGTGTGGTACGTTAATCCGTTGGTCCATTCTATTTCTCCCCGCGCGACTAAGCGCTCTCTCTGTTACAGTATACAAGTTTACAGAATGAAAGTCGTTGTGTAAAGCCTCCGGACAACTTCAGTGGTTGTATACTGCCCGAAGAATCTGAGACCGTGTATTCTATTCTTTAGTAGTCAAGAATAGGGGAAAGTGAAACAGGGGGAGATCCCCCAATATGAAAAGATAAGATAAGATAACGACCCTAGTCAATAGGAACTCCCTCCGGTATACTTGGTAAAGGGAACAATTATGTCTGACCCGTACACACCTGTCCTACTCTCCCTCCCTGGATCGCTCACGCCAACGTTAGCGATTGAGGTAAGCCGTTTGCCAACCGGAATGTCTTCATGTTGAAGCTGAATTCGTTCGTCCTTTGTAAAATCGAAACCCCATGGCCAGGTCCTTCCCCATGGTCTCACCATCCATAGGATCATCGTCCAGGTCAACGGAAAGGTATGTACTGGATAAAAACCTGATTTAACGTGGTGGATAGCCCGTAGCGTCACTTGACGATGCACTTCTAACGGCAGACACACGACATCGTAATCGGCCCGGAAGACCCTAAGGATCACAGCACTATCAAGTACATGAATTCCATCATTGGTAGGTACGCCAACCGCGTACCCGTTGGGAAGCACGTCGTCGAAAAGAACGGCATCACGTCCTCCTTTGAAGCGCTGACGAACGGTACGTCCAGACACTCCCTGGTCGTGCTTGCACACCATAAGCATTATACACCTCCGTTGACCCACTTCCGTGTATGCCGTACAGAAAGTCCCAAAGTATCCCTTCACGGCGGTCCTGAGGGTTTTGACTGTCGTGTTTGGCGGAAGCTCACGCAGGTGGGGGACGTGAAGCTCTTTACCAAGGCGGAAGTACAGTCGATCGTGGCAAGGACAGACGCAAGCGCAGCCATTTTCTCACTAATGTCCCCAGATGGTGATCAGGGGTACAGTGGCACCCTGTATCTGGAGACACTTGTTGTACTGCTACCACCGGTGAAGCTGGACCCTTCGACTGTCTCGCAACACGAACTTGGGAGCATCGTCATAGTCTACCGTGCCAAGCTGGTTGACGAACCTGAAGGTCATAAGAAAGTGACGCCAATCAATCTGACGCAGGTATGCTGTGGCAGCGAGGTCGAATTTGCGCGCATATTCACTGTTGACAGCACTGGGGTTTCAACCTTGATGCCAGCCTGCAAGACGGTGAAGAAACGCTCAAAGTTTTGAACCACGATCTGACTATCAAGGTAAGTTACGTTTGATGTCTGTCCCATTCCCAAGCTTCCGATTTACCCCATCAGGCGAGCCACATCGCTGAGCTCCAGGCAAACTCCTTGCCCGCTGGGCGATACATCCCCGTAGCAGAGGCCGACAACAGCAGCGGCACACACATTCACGACAACAAGCGAATCGGTGACCTTTTCCCTGGAACTGGCTATGGTACGTCAGCCATTCTGCGTCGAAACTCAGGGGCACGGGTACCAATACGTTGTTTCGCAAAGACGATTACTATCTGTTGAGCCCTCGATCTGACCTCAAGTTTGTTTCCCCTCACCGGATTCCCAAGGCCGAGTTATCAGACTCGCTGGATCTCATCAAAGACATATTGACCGTCCGAAATGACCCCGTGTTGAAACTCTCTTCGGACAAGTCCGGTCTTTCCGTCGAGTTTGACTCGAACCGTATGTGTGCGCGTTCCTACAATGTTCTTGCTCCCAATAAGTTTCCGCATGGCACCTTTCCTTTTTTTAGAGGCTGGTCTGATGTTCTACACGAACAACCGCACGGACGCCAAAGGATATAAAAAGAAGATTCACGGAGGCACCGGGCTCCAGGGCGATGGCTACATTCCTCAATGTACGCTGAGATTTTGATATTGGATACAGAGAGGATTGTTGACTTCGTCTCCTTTTTCCGCTGCTTCACAGCCGCTGCATTTATCGAGTTTCATGAGGTCAGATGAATGGATCGTATTATTGCTATCTTTGTTTAACAGCGTGACATTTTCTAGCCATTATCGGCGTTCCTGTATCCGACCAGCACGAGCACCGACACACTGTTGACGTCGGATGAGATTTACAATAACTACGTCCGCGCGGATATTATTTCAAGACCAAGCGAAACCAGAGAGTGAAAGAGTTGGAGCTGTCGCGGGACACAATGCAGACATTGAACCATGGACATGCAGATCTTTGTTATTGTGCTATACTTTACACACACGTTTCAAGTTGGAGCTTGGCGAGCACAAAGTATGTATCGGAACACGTCCGAAATTGTGACAACTTGCGGACAGCGGGAGCTGTCATTCTTGAGAAATATGCAGTGTATGCACCCCGTCCTCCTTGGTTGCGCGTTCCAGAAAAACCTTCCAGTTTCCAAGCCTCCTAGCTACTTCCTTTTTTT
>JBBPJN010000708.1:0-10809 GCA_038088755.1 Boletus aff. separans
CGTCGGTGTATCCAGCACCGCCCTGGTGGAATGATTGATTGATAGGGGTGTTTGGTGGGCTATGGCGGACTCACCCTGTATTCGGCGGCACTCAGGGTGGTAGGGATAGCTATATGATTGAGGAACTTGGCCCCAGTCTGTTGCTGAAGACGATATACGATAGCCTTTGCTGCATCGATGGGTGAGCCACCTCCGATGGATACGATGATGTCGGCCTCCGCAGCTTTGAACGCCTCGATGCCACGGATGATGCCTTGAACAGGAGCGTGCTGCCCTATCTCAGAGAAGGTCGCAGCAAAGGCGCCGTTATCTTTCAAGATTCGTTCAATGTTGGCAACCACGTTTGTCTTGCGGATAGAATAGAGCGTACGTCAGCACGGAGAATGAAGAATACAACAGATTCAGACCTTCTCCCGGAGGGACTTGCCGGTAACGACGAAAGCCCTGGTACCGCCCAAGACGGCGAGTAATGTTGGGAGGGCTGTGTGCACACAGCCAGGACCATAGTATATGCCTTTCAACGTGTCATGATAAGCATAGGAACCATGCAGGTTGCTGTTGGTGTCGGCCATTTGGGATGAGCACGTCGCGGTGTTTGGAGTGACGAGGATTGGTCGATAGCTGCGATATCAGCGATAGAACGTTCTTGCTGGCATTAAGCGGAATACGATTCTATCTGCAGGTGATCTGCTCTACTGATCTCACAAAAAGTGCACAACGGGCAACGTTGGCAGTGAGGGGATAAAATAACATCCAAGGCCTAGGGTCTGATGTGAGTTCGGATCGCAACAGGCGTCGACCAAGAGGACTCTCAGCCGGATCCCCTGCAGAGCCCAGGTCGACCGATTTGGATTTGGTAGACACCAGTGATCCCCTCGGACGTTCAGGGTCACGACCGGGTTGGTAATTCCATCCTGGAAGATGATGGCTCGCAGAAAGCGGGTAGCCTTGTTGCAATGCTCTGAACATGGATGCAGATGTGATCCGTCTGGCGCTCGACGGATCAGGTTCGCAACGGACGATCGTCTCAGGAACAGAACATTCTGTGGCAAGGAGCCACGCCGCCACATCAGAGTGATGGGGTAGAAGCTGCTCTCCTTTCCTCATAGGGACGACTTCGCGGCAGACTCTGAGCACAGGGGCCAAGTGCATCACCACAGGAACCAGCTGTGGGGTAAACGGACGAACGGTGACCCTTGGACAAGGATGATCCTACCGTGAAAACACCGTGCATTTCGAAACCAACCGGCGTTGTCTTATCTCCAGTCAATCTCCTCTCATCTCTGGAAGCTCGGGAATTTCGGGTTGCGATGGACCTGCGTGCAAGGGTACCACCTGCATGGGAGCACACGCGATTCGCTCGACACGCCACATTTTGTGGCCACCTCCAGTCAGGTTTCGTCGAACAGGCTGCTGCGGCGACTTCCCCGGACCCTCCCCACATTCAGCGTCACATGTTCAAAAAGTCATGGCAGGCGTCATTCACAGCCAGGCGGTTTTCGATACGACCCAGACCAGAGCATGAAGGCAAGGATTTGCCGGATTTCGATCCTGGTCCCTCGTTTCGACTGACCATGCCTCCAAATCCAAATGGGAGCCTTGCCAAGGGCGTTCTCGTGACTCGGAGCTCGACATTAGGCCTGGACACACGACGTGCACGGTGTGAAGACGTGGGATCCTGTCCCTTGCTCCCAGGTATGTGTGATCCATGCGATCCTGGAGGGTCGTAAATGCCGTCGGCATTGAATATTGTCACTGATCCACTAAATATAACTTTGTTTCCGTGCATGTGGGATTGACTTTAGGTCTCACACAGGCGTGTGTACTCATCACTAACCAGTGCCATCGTCCCTCGGCCGATCGCCCTGTTCTCCACAATCCTCACCAAGGGTCGGCCTAACCTGCCACTCTCCAAGGGTGCACACTGACTTGTACCACGACGCATGTAACAAGTCCCGGCCGGGAAAATGCTATTTTTCGCTGGTGGGCTGTATCCCTTCTTTCCATGCCATGTTCCGTGGTCATCCATTTCGTGACTTGAAAGTGTTGCGCACAATCCCCTCTTCCCGGCGTTTCATTCGTGCTGACGTCGCATAAACCGGAAGAGACCCGAGAAAATATCATGACAACACCCTCGTTAGCGGGCCATTCGTGGAGGTAGCGAATGTGATATCCACTGACGCTTCAGAACACGTGGATATATGAGCGTTGAACGGATTAACGATGGCACGTAGTGTGAGTCGATTATTATTGGTCAAACGCCGATGGACCATGTCACACGACAACTATCCGCAGAGGCTCGACATGTGTTTGCTTATTTTAGACCAACGTCAGCCTGATGTGAGGCCGGCATGGGTGAAAGAGAGTGGGGTGGGCTTCGAATGCAAGGTATGTGAGATGCCCGCTTGGTACGCTTGAGCTGATGGATCGATTGGTGATATAGTTGTATCACCCGTTTGATATCCCCGAGCCAGAAACGGGAACTGTGACCCAAACGATGGTACTGGGACTCATCCAGCGAACACACGTGTGCAGATCCGTGTTGGGTGAGGACGGGACCATCGTCCCAGTGAGGTATCGAGCTGTGTCGCCACTGTCGCGGCTGGGGGGATCGAGGTATGCGTGGACCGGGCAAGGGTCTGACTTGAGGCGACCCGGCAGTGGAGTGGGGTCAAGGAAGTGTACAGGAGGGGACGAAAGGGTGACTGGGGACAAGTGGGCGTGTCAGAAGTAGAGTGAGAGCCCTGAATAGATTCCATTCTGTGGAAGATCTCGCATATGGAAGGGGTAGACCTGATGCGATTCCGAGGGGGTAGATGGAATTGGTAGACATGTTCCCGAGCGCAGGACACGCCCCACGAAGCAAGGCAGGCAGTTTGCGCTGATCTGGAGAAATGAAAAGCACGCTGTCTGCCGCGTTCCTTATCGATGCTGACGCGCTTGCCGTGAAAAAAAAAAGAGCGCAAATCCGCAAGGCAGAGGGGACATGCGGATCCAGATCAACTCTGGTTATATACGACGCTGCCATCGCTGTTCGACAGCGACGACGACGACTAGTCCAAGGGCCCAGGCAGGCGTGACTCACCGTGCTGGTTGTTGCCTAGTTCTAGTTGCCACGTGTGTCTACATTCGTTTCTCTCTGTCCGGTCCGTTGCCTTTCTTTCTCTTTCTTCTTCCCCCCTCTCCGACACAACACAAAGACAGCGCATACATCCACCTTCGCCACTCGGCGCACGGTCGCACCTTGACCGCAGTCATCCACGTACGTCTTGCTCATCGTCTTGCGCATCGCCGCGCTTGACAGCCGACACTCATTCCTAGTCACAGCACTCGGGCGCCCATGGACAACGACCCTGCCTCAGCCGCAGAGCAACGCGCCAATGCCGTCGCAAAACTTCGTCGCGCCGCGTCCCTGCCCCGCATGAAAGACGGCAGACGTCCCCCAATGCACATCGAAGCCGTGAGCGACGGAGAGAAGTTCCAGGCGGAGGACGAACAGGATGTTACCGAGCCCACCCACGACCGCCCATCCAGTCCCGATCCGGGACCTGAGTCTCCCCCAGAACAGAAACCCGCCACACCCGAACCATCCACCTCTGGTCGCAAACGCCGCAGCAGGTCCCGCTCCCGCTCCAGGGGCTCGAGGGACTTCAAGGGTAAAAATCTCCCCCAGTCTCAAGCACTCCAATCTGTTACCCCAAGCAACGACTCCTCCCCGGACGATTCGCCTTCCCCTCCACCCGCCCTGCTCCAGTCCTCGTCTGTCGTCGCACCGATACCCTCCTACTTTTCAACTCCCCCGCCATCGAGAGTCCTCATGTCCCCCAACTTCCTATCTCCTGGAACACCCCTCCTCTATCCCGGCACCTCACCCCCCACGCCGTTGATGCCCACACTAGATGCTATACAAAAGGGTCTTTTACGGTCGAACAGCGTGGCTGCGCGTATGCAAGCTCTTCACAAGCTCACAGGTGGAAATTTAGAATCTCAAGATTCCACGTTTTCCTCTCCGTCTATATCTCCACAGCCTGGCTTGGTAAAGCTTGGCCGTAATAACACCGTCTCGGGCGGTGAACGCACAGTTGCCCGCATGAAGCTGTTTACCACACTTGGCGAAAGAATCAAGGAGCTCGACGAGGGAGGCACGAGCGCAGGAGAGGAACGTCCTGTAGCCTCTCCACCTGCAAAACGAAGACGACGTAGATCAGCCCGGAATTCAGCTAGCAAGTCCAACCAGGGGGTGGCTACCGAAGATTCCGAGGTGCTGTCTACATCGACAAGTACTCCGACCCACCCTCCGACACCACTACCCTACATCCAACAACCACCCGCGGAACGCGTCCGCACAGCTTCCACAACGCCAATCCCTATTCAGTCTATATCCACGCCTAATATCAATCCTGATGAGAGTATCGTAGAAAGCCGTCAGACAACCCCTGTCCGGGCTGTGCATAATCAATGGAAGCGGAGAAGTATAGTCGTCGAACAGGATGATGATGCGCCTGTCCCTCCACAGTCAACCTATCCTGGACTTCCCACTACTCCGAGGCGCTCATCTCCGGTGCTCAGCCAACAGTTACCTCACTCGTCAGATGCCCCATCAATCGAATCAACTGACTCAGCCACGAGTGTTGTGGGCGTACCATTATACCTTTCGGGCAGGTCTCCATCGGGGCAAGATCCCTTCCCGTCCAGTCCATTTGCTACGCCACACAAGGAAGTGTCATTGTCTTTGCGTGATGAGGGGGATGACATGGAGTCCGAGGAGCCTGAGCAGGTTGTATACCCTGCCGAACACCTTCGGCGATCACCCTACCACGATGCGTTTAACAGACAGATTAGTTGGGTCGCAGATCCAGGTCGGTTTTCCACTGTTCTCCTCCATGATAGGGAATACTGATATCTCTTAGTTCCCGAGTCCAATATTGCTGTCCATAACGAAGATGACGAGGACGAAGAACAGTTGCGTGGTGTGGTCGAGGACGACGACGATCACATCCCTCCAGAGTCGCCTCATGAAGAATCTGGTCCTCAGACTGAGGAATCATCACCTCGTGCATCTTCAGACTTCAAGGAGCTAGTGGTTGTCGACATTGAGCCATCCGTGGAACAACCTTCTGTCCCGAGTTCCCATGATTCTTCATCACAAACAACGACATTGAATACCACTTCAATGCTCCCTGTCGGTGACGACTCGGATTCCTCGCAGCCAGCTTATCCTCAGCGTCTTTCGGTTGCATCGCGCATACAAAGCGATCGCTCACCCCTGGCTACCGAGTTCGATGCGGACAATTCACTAACCGTGCCAGAAGCGCCGCTGAAGCGGGAGGGCTCTCTTGGAGCTTGGAGCAAAATGTTTGTAGCCCTTACGAGGAGCAGTTCGAGCAATGGACGTCGATCTCGGACCAACAGCATAGCTACCCGGGAACGAAGACAGAACACGGACTCGAGTATCAGCCGGGAAAGTGGAGGAAGCCTAGCAAGCCCCAAAGCGGACAAGAACGAGCTTGGGTCGACATATCCTCCGGCTGGTCAGCAGTCGGTCATGCAATCTTCGTCTGCTTCGACGTCGATGCAGTCATTGGCACTGCCAACGCCACCGAGAAGTGGCGTCTCTCCAATTCCACTGGCTGCCAACCTCGATCTTTCCAAATATAACCTGGATGCCAAATTGTTCCCGTTCCCAGGGATCAAGAAGCTGGAGGAACAACGTATCAATAGCCGGAATCGTCGGGGACTGTCGATATCCTCGTCTACTCCGGATATTGTCCTCTCTCTCCATGGGAATGAGAATGAGATGCCGCTGCCCTCAAGCTCGTCGAGTAACACGCCTTCCAACTCTCCCGACATCAAGCGAGATCGGGTTCTTGCACACCAGGTGTCGGACACACATCTTCTTCCCAAATTCAAGAGCCTTAACTCCCCACCTCTGTCGACCGCCCCTTCGTCATCATCACACGACTACCTCAACGGTGGGCAAATGCCAAACGGTCAATCGCCTGGTTCAGTCCTATTGAAATCACTGCCTACCAACCGTGAGGGCGTCCGCAAGTGGTTGAGCAATAGATTTGGGTCATCAACGCCGACTTTGGCAAGTAACTCACTGAGTCCGAATTCTCAAACCATTCGCCCCACTGTGCCCTCTAAAAAACCTTCGCTTTCCGAAATATTGAGGTGGAAGAAGGAAAACGACCTGACTTCGGATTGGGAAGACATTGGTTCTCCAGAGAAGTCGAGGACGCCGACGACCAGTACCAATGGGACTCTGTTGTTTGGGAAGTCACATAATGGAGAGCTTTCTCCTGTCAGCCCGAACGGGAACTCTGCGCATGAGGATACACAAAAGACGCCTCGGGCAAGCAAGATCGCCAAGCCAAGTAGTGGTATCTCCCCTTCTCCTGCCGAGCCTTATGCGCCCTCCGCTCTGGGAACATTCACATCGCCTCCTACCCCATCACCACCAGAGCCTGCGCCATCATCCACACCTGAACCTTGGTCATCCATGTCCGATTATCCTCCTCCAACTACTTCAGAGTCATCTTCAAATACGTCTTCGCAATACTCAGAGTTCCCCTCCAAAAGTGCTGTTATCATGGAACGCCTCGACGAGATGCTAGGACGTGGGCCAAAGAATCCCGCCTGGCCGTCGGCGATCGATGACCCACCTCGGAAGTTGATATTGGCTGCGCCTGTCCTGCAGGTAGTCAACTCGGATACGGTCAAGGATCGTTTCCTTTTCCTCTTCAACGACATTTTTATCATTGCTAAGCCTATCACTCAAGATCCAGACGCCTTCCTCGAGTTGACGAAGCCGAATCCCTCGGACAGGAAATTTGTCGTGAAGAATGTCGTCCTCCTTCGCAATTTGCGGTTTAGCGGCGAACGTGAAGAGCCTCAGTCACGCAGTGTGCCACGCAATGCCCTCACTCAATCCTTTGTCGAGCAATTTACCAACGACGCCGATCAAGCCATTGTGTCTCTGTTCAACAATTTGGGGCAGGCCGATGATCCCATGGCATTGGCACGTTTGTTATTCCGTACGCCAGAGATCGATCGCGCACGGCTCGGTGATTATCTGTCCAGGAGGACATCACGCGTCGTACTCAAACACTACCTCGACGTATTTGGGTTCACAGGTGTCAGGGTGGACAAAGCGCTGCGCATCTTCCTGCAAACCATTAACGCCCCAACACACATCACCCAGGGACCGAGCCCCCTTGATATCCTGCTTGATTCCTTTGCTAGTCGATGGTTTGATGCCAACGGGAAGCATGTTGCTTACGACAAAGACCTGGCTTACAGGTTCTCACGAGCAATCGTGCAACTCAATGAGGTATTGCATGGCGGAATATCTCAGGAACCTGGCTCGACTAGATACGTCGGGAGAAGTGTTACTGCCAGAGACTTCTTGGATGCTTTCCGACGTCACGATCCTCGTGGCTTGCTGTCCGATGACACTGTTGGCGATGTCTACGAATCCATCTACCGTGAGCCACTCTCACAAGCACGCCACCCGTCTTCCAATGGGCCCGCCGAGATCACTGTTACCTTTAAGCGCGCATTACCCTCCCACCTGACATACAAAGTCCAGTCAGAACCGGTCGTAATCCGCATTCCGCAACCCGACCCTAACTTCACAGTCGAGTTATTCGGACACAATCTCGTCTTTGAACCGCCTGTTCTCTCATTTGCCAAGTCGTCCGAGGCGTCGTTTAGGGTGACAGGGACGTTGTTCGGTCTGACCACGATGTTGATGTTACGTTCTGGGTCGAATGCCTTGCTCTACACTGGTCTTCCACCAAGTTGCCCCATCTCTGTGGAGCGTGCCTTCATGCGAAACACTTTCCAGGTCGCATTCCTAAACCACATGAACGCTCCACGAAGATATATGTTTAGCTTCGCCGACCCACTCGTCCGCCACGAGTGGGCGACTTCGTTGAAGAGATTGACGGACACGTCAATGAACGTCCCTACTGCAGGGATGAATGCCTCGCCGTTCCAAGCGAGGTTCGCGCGAGCTGTCAGCGATATCGTGTTCAGGGTATTGCAGGAGACTCTTATCGGTCCAGAAGCCTTTTCTGTTCGACAGTCGCCGGGGAAGCTGAATAGCGCACTTAAGCGCCTCAATTCTGGGAGCAAATCTCGTCATGATTCCCAGTTCTCGTTGTCTTCTCGGGATATCACTGGTTCTTCTGATCTCGTCCGATCAAAGTCGAGGAGTAGAGTGTATCATCATCACGGACTTGGGAAACTCGAGGCGGAGAGCAGTCGTATCACCGCTTCCCATTCGAGAAGTAGTAGTGATGATGGGAACGGGAGCGATCCACAGTCGCGAGCAGAGGAGCGGCTATGGTCCGGAAAAGATTTGGAAATGTTTTGCCAGCAGAACAGCTCGATCGTGCAGGTTGTTGAGCTGTTATTGCCAGCAATCTCCAATCCGCAAATTCAATCGCATTGACACATTCATTAGTGAGTTACTTTTGCGATTGATTGATTACTGGCGGGGTGTTGACGATATCTCGCAGGTAGCTCACTTTCGTTATTGGTTTCATTCTGACCCATATCTATTACCGCTACCCCTTACTCACATCGGCTCATTAGTATGTGTATTCATTCATCGTTCTGCTGTAAACTGTCCATGGACACTGCTATGTCGTCCTACCACGTCGTCAACGCATCTACATTTTTTCTTTTTCTTTTTCATGGTTTCTTTTCAATGTCATGATGCATCACTTCCGGGCTTTTGGATGTGTACAAAAATCGAGTTTAGTTGACTGAAACACAAGTTGGGCCGGAACGCCGAATCGGATTTTAGGGCCGTTGAGAGTCGCAGAGGCTGTCCAGTACTGCCCTTGCCTTGCCCTTGACCTAAATGCCCCGAGTGGGCACCTCCATCACCCTTTGCCTTTCCACAAGTCTTGGCTCTTGACTCTGACCAGCCTGGTCTGGATTGGCCATGGCAAGAACGTATGCCGACGTGAACGCTTCCCTGGGACACTCCTGGTACGACTATGGTCGGTTCCGAGCATCAGTGAACTATAACGGATGCAGACCTAACTGGCCCCGACAGAGAATTTCAACATCGAGTGGAGCTCGCCAGAGCGTTATGAACTCATTGAACGCATAGGAGGTGGAAGGTATTCCGAGGTAAGGACCGTCTCTACGCACCGAGCGTCCACAACGTCCGATCATGCCACGCAGGTCTTCAAAGGCCTCGACATGGTCAACTCGGAGACCTGCGTCATCAAAGTCCTCAAGCCCGTCGCCCCCAAGAAGATCAAGCGCGAAGTCAAGGTGCTCCGCAACCTGACGGGTGGTGCGAACGTCGTCGCCCTGCGGGACGTCGTCCAGGACCCCTCTGCACGATACCACAGTCTCGTCATGGAGTACGTGGAGAACGTGGAGTGGAAATCGCTGTTTCCCGTCTTGAACGAGCTGGACATCAAGTATTACATGTTTCAACTGCTCAAGGTGCGTCGTAATCGTGTCGTCGGTGAGGTCGCCAACGGGTTTATGCGTTCGTGCACGTAGGCACTCGACTTTGTGCACTCGAGAGGGATCATGCACCGAGATGTGAAGCCAGGAAACGTCACGATTGATCATCGCCGCCGCAAGGTGGGTTTCACATCAAGTGTGGCATCATCAATTTTCGGTTCAACACATCTACGTCTGTAGCTGAGACTGATCGACTGGGGGTTAGCCGAGTTTTATCATCCGGGCACGCCCTATCACATTCGCGTTGGGTCTCGCTATTACAAGGCGCCTGAGCTTCTCGTCGGGTACAAGCTGTATGACTACAGTCTTGACATCTGGAGCGTGGGATGCATGCTTGCATCGATGGTAAGCACCAGCCTCGTTTGCCATGCCATAGACGACATTCTTAAACGCGATTGCCTGGTCCCTGCGCCAGATTTTCCGAAAAGAGCACTTTTTCCGTGGTGTCGACAACGACGACCAATTACTCAAAATTTTGAGAGTTCTCGGTACTGATTGCTTCGATGCATGGCTGAGGGCGTACGGCATACCTTTTGAGACTGATCTCGACAATCTCCTGCAAGTGTCAGTACGCATGCTCCTCCTCTCTGCCCCCTTTTCTCTTTGCCGACTTGATGCATCCCTCAGATACCCCAAACAACCATGGTCGCGTTGTGTTAATTCCGACAACCACAGCCTAGTCACCGCCGAGGCATTGGACCTCCTGGACAAATTTCTACGATATGATCACCAGAAACGGCTAACAGCGCGGGAAGCCCTTGGCCACTCCTATTTTAGTAGGTTCAAACCATGTCCGCTCGCTCCAACAAGTGTTCTGAATCACAATCTCATTTCCACAGATTTGGTCAGACTCGAGGCAGCCTCCCACAAGGAGGACTCAGCAGAGTATATCAGTGATTCCGGTTTTTGCTCCATGTAGGGAAGTGATTAAGCCTGTTATAATTTTAGTGAGAGGCTTATATATAGGGTCGATGGGGTGTATGTGTTTTCGTACTCGTTTTTTCTTGGGCCAATTTTGTAGAGGATATGTAAGTATGATCGCGGCGATGTAGCGTTATAATCAATCATCAACGCGCGAATCAAATTGTCGGACAGAAGTCGACCAACGTGTCGGTGCCGTGTAACGTTCCGGTTCCATACAAAACGAGGCCGTGTACGTACGTACAGGCCCAACACGCAGTCGGTGGTCCATGATGTTTCCTGACGCGTGTTCATCATGCCATGGGCAGGGTGTTCGGCTTGCCAGTCCAAGATAAAACATGCCCTGCCAGCCGTCCCTGACCATCTGAGACCCCATTTCCCCCCTACCGCTTG
>JBBPJN010000709.1:0-10806 GCA_038088755.1 Boletus aff. separans
GGTGGGGGGGGTCCTTGACGCGGTTGACCAGCTGGGCCAGGCACCGAGCCAGGATCGTGGAGTGCGACAGGCGCTGGACGCCCTGCGGGCCCAGGTGCACCGTTCGGGATCGGACCAGGTGGTTGGGGATTTTTTTCGGCGGCCTTAATAATTTCATCACTGATGTGGAAGCGAAGAGTGAGACAGGTGTGAATGATGGGTCATGTGACAGTGCGAGGAAGCGAAGTCAAAAATGGGAACGTGGATAAGAGAAGCGACTACGGAACTTACTCCAGCAGATTAAGTGCTGCGCAGAGGACGACCCATTCGACGCAGTCCTCGTTGCCCTCTCCCAAGGTCTGCCATACGGCCTTTTCCTCGGGTGTTTTTCCTGTGATACTTATTCTAGTTCCACCACCATTGGGACCAGGAGGATTCTTCTGTATCTTTCCAAATTCGATGCGCTTGGGGGGTATATTATGGCCAGCATAGGCAAAGTAGAACATACTCCAGAAGGCAGCATTGGGGTTAGGCTTCGATATCTGAAAGAGAGGGAGATCTGGGGAATCTGGAGAAGGGAGGGAAAGCTTGTATATAGGTGAAATGACGCCAGTGTTAGTGATGGACCATTTGAGATTGCGGGAAGCCTCGCAGCGAACGACACGTGAGGAAGAAGAGGTAGAGTGGCCCGGGTCAGAAGCGGAGGACTTGCTAGAGTTCTGACGAGGGGGGAAGAGCTTGGCAACGCAGAGGTCACCCTGGGGAGAGGGGGTCAAGAGATAGTTCTCGGTGTTCTGTAGGAGGATGAGAAAGAGGAGAGTGGGAGCTGATAAGAAAGACGGACGTAGTTTGTGTGAAGGTAAGAGTAGAGAATGCTGTTTGGCTGACCTGTGGAGAGAGGTGGGAATGAGGATGGCTGACGAGGGGTTGGGGGGCATACCATGTGGGGTGACGATGAGGGTTGGGAGATGGTTTGGGACGGGTGGGTGAGTTGGGGAGGTGTAGACGGCATATATAGCTGGGCAAGTAAGTGGGATACAACGGGAGAGGGAGGAGGGACTTACCAGCCATCCTGGGGAGGAGGAGGTATGGGTGAAAGTGCTGCTGAAACGGTTGCGAGCCAGACTAAGTGGTCAAAAAAGGAAACAGTGCGACCATGCAGCCAGGAAACGACCCTTGTGCGCGTCGCTGCAGATCCAGGCGCAGTCGCGCTGGCCCACAGCGCTGCCTCCTTGTCGTCGAAATATTGCCGTCGCCTCGCCCTCGTCGGCACCGTGCAGCACAACGCCCACACGGTCGAGTGTGACGTGACCAGCTGTGACGCTTGATCACAGCGGGGGTTCATCGATCCCGTCCGTCACCCTGGAACGAGTCGACGCCGTTCACGCACCCCGTGCAGACATCCGTTCTGCCATCGCATTCACTATGAAGGGTCTCAAGAAATCTTTTGTGCGTATCCCATCCATCTCCATGTTCGCTGTCTTGACTTTTCCTGCACAGCTCAGGAAGAGTTCACAGGACCCTGCGTCTGCAAAAACAAAGGACTCGAAATCACAACCTGCACCCGTCTCCGCCCCCCCGCCTCCACCCCCAAACACCGCAAAGCCTCTCCCCCAGCCCGCCCCCGCTATCCAAACTCTCCCGGGGGCATCCGCCAACAACAGCACCAACCATTCCTTCCCTACCCAAGCACAGTCTTCGTACAGCCGCGCCCCGCCACCCGCCCCACCCCAGTCATCCGCCCCTGAGCGTAGATATAACTCGAATCATCCCGCTTCCATCCCTCCCATTGTCGTCGTTAGCTCGGATCCCGCGCCTGATCCCGCCCCGCGATCTGGTCAATTCGGCTCTCCGGAGCGCACTTCTGGCTTGGATCTTCCTGGCTCCAATGCCACTCCCCCACGCGCCAATACCCTCAATCGTCTCCGCTCTGGCCCTCGTGACACTATCCCCATCGTCGGAAAACCTCCTCGAAAGCAACGGAGCAGCCGCTTCATCGTCACAGAAAGAGTCGAGATCGAGCGACTTGCACCCTTTGCCGGTTTGTTTTTTTAACATTTCCGTCCCATGCATTTTTCACCATACTCCATTAGAGGTACCTCCTTCCGAAAGGTCTCAGCTCTTCATCAAGAAGCTCAACCAATGCCGTGTATTATTTGATTTTAACGATGCCAGCGCGGAGCTCAAAGGTAAACAAATTAAAGCTCAAACTTTGCACGAAATGCTCGAGTACATCACCACCCAACGCGGGGTGATCACCGAAAATATATACCCCGAGGTTGTGAATATGGTAAGTTTCTCGAATACTTGTTGGCATCACCGTAATTGAGGTTCCATAGTTTGCTGTCAACCTCTTTCGCTCTATACCCCCTCCTGTCAACCCAATTGGGGACGCATTCGATCCGGAGGAAGATGAGCCTGTCCTCGAACTTGCCTGGCCTCATCTTCAAATTGTCTACGAGTTTTTCCTTCGATTTGTCGAAAGCCCCGACTTTAACACGAATCTCGCAAAACGGTACATTGATCAGCCATTTGTGCTCAGTCTTCTCGAGCTCTTTGACTCCGAGGACCCAAGAGAGCGCGATTTCCTCAAGACTACACTTCATCGTATATATGGCAAGTTCCTCAATCTCCGCGCATTCATTCGCCGATCGATAAGCAATGTCTTCTACTATTTCATCTATGAGACGGAGCGGCACAATGGAATCGCAGAGCTCTTGGAGATCCTCGGCTCGATCATCAATGGTTTTGCGTTGCCTCTCAAAGAGGAACACAAGACATTTTTGACCCGAGTCCTTGTCCCCCTTCATAAAGTCAAAAGTCTAGCGCTTTATCATCCTCAACTAGCCTATTGTGTTGTTCAGTTTTTAGAAAAGGACCCATCCCTTGCAGAAGAAGTCATGTTAGGATTGCTCAAGTACTGGCCCAAGGTCAATTCGCCAAAGGAAGTCATGTTCTTGAACGAGGTCGAAGAAGTCCTGGACGTCACCGATCCTGCCGAGTTCCAGAAAATTCAAGTCCCGTTGTTCCAGCAGCTTGCGAGGTGTATCAACAGTCAACATTTCCAGGTGGCTGAGCGAGCATTACTATATTGGAACAACGAATATGTCGTCAACCTCATGAGTGACAACTTGGCCATTCTCTTACCCATAGTCTTCCCCGCCTTGTATACGAACTCAAAATCTCATTGGAATCGGCAAGTCTTCCTTTATTTTCTTCAAGGACGGTTGGATTTGACGGATACACAGAACAATACACGGGATGGTATACAATGCTCTCAAATTATTCATGGAAATCAACCCAGAGCTGTTCGATGTAACGTTGCAGCAATACAAGCAACGCAAGATTGAGTTGGTATTCCTCTTGGCACTTCTGATTAGGATGCTCATGAGACTGCTTTCAGTGAGCAACAACATGCGGTTGACCGATATGAACAATGGCAAAAAGTGCGCGAAAAAGCGATGCAAAACGCCGGTGGGAAGCTGCCCAAGGGATTCAGAGAGATTGAACGGTCGCCCCCGCCACCGCCGTCCGTTGGCGACGACTCGGATATCCTGGAGTTGTCAATGGAATTGAGTGCAGTGTCGATCGACGGTGAAGTGCCAGCAGAGTTGGACGAGAGCGGCATTGAAAGGGTGCCGATGGCGGACCCCGGTTTTGATGTTCGTGCTCATAACATGCAAGGAAGAGCGCATACTTACAAGCTTTTCAGCGCGAATACCCTCAGGTGGGGAGCGATCATTCACCTGTTTCGCAAAGTCCACACGTCCGAAGGAAGAGTGTCTTGCCAGGTAATTAACCTTTGCTTTGTGGATGCGGAACACGTTCTTAGCCAACATTGATAGTCGATCCGTCGGTCATTCGTGATCTCCAAGCCCATCGTAGTCTAGATGACACGATTGGAATTGGGTCACATGCGAACGGAGCGTAACCTGGACCCACGTTACTGACAGACATCTATATCCTGCATGTTGTTGCTAGCTGTAAATAGCCGGCGTCCACCGACACTGATGACCTTTTGATGACATCCTCCAGCCTATTTTCCCATCGTTCCACGTGTGCCACCAACGAACCGTCGTACTACAGTTTTTTATTTCCCGTCTTCTCACTGTCGGAGCATGTAGCATCAAGAATGTGCATGCGTATGGTTTTACCAGCCGTTTGTGTACCGTACAGATCTGCTAGAGTTGTCTAGTTGGCCAGCGTCATCGGATATTGATGTTTAATACTACGGTCTACTTGTTTTTGTCTGGGGCCATGGGGGAGGATTTCCTGAGATGGTGTGTTTTCATTATCTAATCATTGTACAACACCACAGAACCATCTAGAACAGCGAGAGAAGGTCCTAGAACGATAGAGAATATCACTCTGTATATAAACCTCGCCCGTTTGGACACTCCCTCGTCAGACGTTTTTCTTTCTCTTTCTCGTTGTAGACTCGTGTAAGTGTTCACCCTGCCAAGTATCAATAATTCATCTCACCTTCATCGTCAGGCGTCATCTCCTAAAACACACTCGCCATGTCAAAAGCTATCGGTATCGATCTTGGCACGACCTACTCGTGAGTTGTTTACCTCCGCTCAAATTTTGCCCTTTCTCACCTGGATCACAATTTTCTTAGCTGTGTCGGTGTCTGGCAAAATGATCGTGTTGAGATCATCGCCAATGACCAGGGTAACCGAACCACCCCCTCCTATGTCTCGTTCTCCGAGACTGAGCGTCTCATCGGTGATGCCGCAAAGAACCAGGTCGCTATGAACCCCCACAACACGTAAATTCATCTTTTGATCTTATTTCTCTCATGATTCACAAGGCATTCTCAGTGTCTTCGATGCCAAGCGCCTCATTGGCCGCAAGTTCGACGATATTGAAGTACAGTCTGATATCAAGCACTTCCCTTTCAAGGTGGTCAACAAATCCGGGAAGCCCTACATTTCTGTCGAATACCGAGGCGAGCACAAGGAATTCGTGAGCACCTTTTCCCTGTGCAACGTCAGTCAGTACATTTCCTGACCGCTATGATAGTCCCCTGAGGAAATATCCTCCATGGTCCTCCTCAAGATGAAAGAGACCGCCGAATCGTATCTGGGCTACAATGTTACCAATGCGGTCGTTACCGTCCCTGCTTATTTCAACGACTCCCAACGTCAGGCAACCAAGGACGCTGGTACCATCTCCGGCCTGAATGTTCTTCGTATTATCAACGAACCCACCGCCGCTGCTATTGCATATGGTCTCGACAAAAAGGTTTCTGGCGAGCGTAACGTTCTAATCTTCGATCTTGGTGGAGGAACCTTTGATGTCTCCCTCCTCACTATCGAAGAAGGTATATTTGAAGTCAAAGCTACTGCCGGTGACACCCATCTGGGAGGAGAGGACTTTGACAACCGTCTTGTCAACCACTTTGTCCAGGAATTCAAGCGCAAAAACAAGAAGGGTAAGCAGTTGTACGCTCCTTGTCCAGGACGGTGTTGATCGTTGTATAGATCTTTCCTCCAACCCCCGTGCCCTCCGTCGCCTCCGTACGGCATGCGAGCGTGCCAAGCGCACCTTGTCCTCCGCTACTCAAACCTCCATTGAAATCGACTCTCTTTTCGAGGGTATCGACTTCTACACATCGCTCACTCGTGCTCGTTTCGAGGAGTTGTGCCAGGACTTGTTCCGTAGCACCCTGGAGCCCGTTGAAAAGGTTCTCCGTGACTCTAAGATCGACAAGGGCAACGTGCATGAGATCGTCTTGGTTGGTGGTTCCACCCGTATTCCCCGTATCGTGAAGCTTGTCTCCGATTTCTTCAACGGAAAGGAGCCAAACAAGAGCATCAACCCTGATGAAGCCGTCGCCTACGGAGCTGCTGTCCAGGCTGCCATTCTCTCTGGCGATACTTCAGAGAAGACGCAAGACCTCCTCCTCCTCGATGTCGCTCCTCTGTCTCTTGGTATTGAGACTGCTGGAGGTGTCATGACTGCTCTCATCAAGCGCAACACCACTGTTCCCACCAAGAAGTCGGAAATCTTCTCGACGTACTCGGATAATCAACCTGGTGTATTAATCCAGGTGTACGAGGGTGAGCGTGCGCGTACGAAAGACAACAACCTGCTTGGCAAGTTCGAGCTATCTGGGATTCCACCTGCTCCACGTGGTGTTCCTCAAATCGAGGTTACCTTTGACATCGACGCGAACGGTATCTTGAACGTCTCCGCGGCTGACAAGACTACGGGCAAGTCGAATCGCATCACTATCACCAATGACAAGGGTCGTTTGTCGAAGGAGGAAATTGAGCGCATGGTCAACGAGGCTGAGAAGTACAAGGGTAAGTGATCAATCGGAACGCCGTGAACTTGATGTTGATGATTCTCTTCATAGCCGAGGATGAAGCTGCGGCTGCTCGTATTCAGGCCAAGAACGGCCTCGAATCTTATGCATACAACCTCCGTAACTCGCTCACGGACGAAAAGCTGGCCTCCAAGTTTGACGCCGCTGATAAGGCGAAACTCAAGTCTGCCGTTGATGATGCCATCGCATGGCTTGACAACTCGCAAGAAGCTTCGAAGGAAGAGTATGAGGATAAGCAGAAGGAGCTTGAGGGTATCGCCAACCCGATTATGCAGAAACTCTACAGTTCCGCAGGTGGTGCTGGTGGGTTCCCTGGTGGTGCACCGGGTGGCTTCCCCGGTGGTGCGCCAGGTGGTTTCCCTGGTGCCTCCGAAGAGGGGCCAAGTGTGGAGGAGGTTGATTAAACGGCTCGTCGATTGCGGCTTCTACTTGCATAAGTTGTCTTCATTGCATCATGTCAGTATGTAGTATCATCCCATAATTCCTACTACAGTTTGTACGTTATACAGTGCATCTTAGAACGGATTTTTACTCTTTTATGATTCGTGATCTTAGTTAGCTACGGTGAAACTGGGCAGTTTGACAAATTCTGTAGAACACCGCACTGGCTACATAGATTTGGTTGGATAACTGAATCGCATCTCACCTGAACCACATTCACCCTACACTGGTATACCTTGATCATCCGAGTACGCATAGAATGACCGAGCAAGTGGCCCGACCCACGACGCGGTTGACATAGTGCGTCCCCATCTCGTCATGTCTTGCAATCAGCAGTTTGGTGTTAACGTCAGTGAAGTCATGTCTTCCAACAGCTCTTTCAAAGTGGCCTCACTCTCTCCAAACTCAGGGATATTGTTGGCCAAGGACAGTTGCTACATTCCTCTCATGAAGCTATTGGAATCCCAGGGCGGAGTCTAGCATGGAAGGCGAGACACCACTATCGATGCTTCCCACTTCTTGCATATGCTGACATCGCGTCTGACAGTTGTTTCTCATAGAGGACGAGCCACTCGAACCATCACCCGATGAGGTGCCAAGCATACCCATCAAACTGCTTCGGAGTTCCCGTAAACAGTTCTCGGAGTTGCTGCTGGAAAAAATGAGGGCCCCGGATGGGAGTTACGACGAGAGCTTTGTCGTGCCTGGTATCACGATACCAAGGCAAAAGACACAACTCGCGGTAGACTTGGAGATGAACAATCCATTGAGTTTGCATGATGAGGTACGTGGCACATTCGTTTTCTACACGATGGACATTGTTCATGGCCGACAGAATCCTTGGAGAGCATGGTTTGCTGCCGTAGACCTTCGTAAGACGATCCAGCAAGATGTCGAGAGAACGTGAGTGGATCTGAAACTTGCACCTAGTGGCGATCACCTTGACTTGCGCGTAGATTCCCAGACATGGGATATTTTCGAAACGAAGACGTTCAACATCAACTGACAAATGTCTTGTTTCTTTACTCTCAGATGCACCCCGACATTGGGTATCGGCAGGGCATGCACGAGTTGCTCGCTCCTCTGTTCTATGCTATCGGTAAGTCATCAACTGTTGCATTGCCTTAGGGAGTCCCTCCGTTGCCTTGCCCTTTTCCACCTTGCTCATCCATCCCTATTCTAAGCTGAAGCATAAATGATGTCTTTGGCGTAGATTTTGACTCCGTGGCGGAATCGGAATCCTCGGGACCAGACCCTTTATTCTCGGAGCTGTGTTCTCGATCATGGGTAGCAGCCGATTCTTGGGCGCTATTTTCCTCGTTGATGCGTCACATCTCACATTGGTATGAATGGCGGGAGCCGACTTCTCCGCCATCGTTCTCTCGTGGACCAATAAACTTGAAGCCGTACATCTCCCCAATTGTGCAGGCATGCAACAATATTCAAGGTACACTTCTCAAGTCCGTTGATCCTGTATTGCACGACGCGATGCAGTCTGCGGGCGTCGAACCCCAGATTTATGGTTTGTATGTCAATCATTCATATTGCATATTTTTTGCTAATGCATGTTGCAATGAAGACGATGGCTGCGCTTACTGTTCACGCGAGAATTTCCGATGAACGAGGCAATGATACTATGGGATGGTTTATTCGCCAGCTCATCTCCTCTTCCCGAAATTGTGCATTGGACTTGTGTCGCGATGCTTATACGCATACGAACGAAACGTGAGTTTATGATTATGGGTCGATCGCTGATCACCGACAATGGCTCCGTCTAGTCATATCGTCAGATTACAGCACCCAGCTGATGCACCTCTTGCGATATCCACCGTGTCCGGAACATGCAGAAGCAGCCCCTCATCACATACTACTTCTTATCCGTCAGGCGACAGCACTGGAGATACTCCACACCCCCTCCGCGGGTGCATCCTTGGTGATGGAGAATCGTAACTTTTTGAATATCCCCATTGAAGTTCCGGAGCCTCTAGTAGTCGTCAGACGAAAAGTTCGTCCTATCGAGAGAACGCATCAAACGAGTTCTTCGGAGACCTTGTCGGGTAGCCCTCCAATAGAGAGTCTTCGGCAGCAACCTTCGTCTCAGCTTGGCTTTCCGGAACTTATCGCCCGTGGACTTTTAGATCGTGGCGAGAGCCTAGGTATTAACAAGACTGTCATGAGTGCTGTATCCGAGTTAAAGGTGAGATTATATGGGATTTCTGAAGTATACGTGCTAAAAAAATTACATACAGCGCAATCTGCCCGATTTAGCTTCTACTCTTAGTCGTCCTCCACCCTTTGGGTCGTCCTCAATTTCCTCCTACCCGCTTCTCGGTGCGCCTATGGGAAATCACTCTCGGGACCACCGTAGTGAATTTGATTCTGCACGTGAATTGGCGGAACTCCGGCAACAGAATAAACGTCTTGGGGAGGCTGTTGGATGGATTTTGGAAACGTTAAATGGGGAGGTGGACGAAGAAGGTGGACATGCACAAAGAAAGCAATCGTTGGAATCTCTGTCGTACGTGCGGGACGTCCTGAGTGGACATACGCACGAGATAGATGAGCGTCGGCTCTGGGGAGAAGCAGAGTTTAAGAGACGCTGGGAAGTACACGAGACATCATCGTCGGTCACGACGGCGAGACCTAGGTCGCCTCAGGATGGTCGACGATTTACGCTAAATACGCCCATTCCCTCGAGCGTCAATGAAACGCTGCGTGGATATATTTCATCGAATGCAGCTCGGGCGGTATCTGCTGCACCAGATCACGGCCGTTCAGCGTCGTCAGGTACGCCGGTCGTCTCGCGTGCAACATTGCCACGGGCACCAGTGCGTGCATCTGCCAGCAATCCTTTCCAGAGGGTGTCGAGCAGTGGGAATGTCACGCATGCACAGTGGTCGGTAGCTGGAAATCGGACGGTAGTTGGTGGTGGTGCGTCGGGGGGTGTACAGGATCGGGTTGCCGTGCAGCAGGACCCGCTCGGTGTGCTCAAGTAGTCGTGTAGAGCAGTAGTGGATTGGTTGAAATGATGTGGGAGGTTTAAGACCACGCATGGGAAATCATGCGCTGGAGCGAGTCGTGACCTGCCGGAACAAAGTTCTTCATCTCTCCTGCGCCGCTCACCATGTTCAGAAAGTCCCTTGCAAAGGCTGTCCCAACCAGGGTTCTCCTCCATCCTCAGCGCTCCTTTTCTACAACCCTTCCTGCACACAAGGTCGTAGCGACCAGTCCCGTAAAGGCGCAGGAAGTCAAGGTATTTACTCCGTACCACCTCTTGTTACTCTTCTCATCGTTCCTACGCCAGTCCTGGTCCTCGGGGAAGTACCCTCTCATCGAGCACGAGTTCGATGCGATAGTCGTGTAAGTACGCCCCATCAGACGCGTCTCACGAGCCTAACCTCGCGCTCGAAAGCGGTGCTGGTGGTGCGGGTCTCAGAGCTGCCTTTGGTCTCGCAGAGGCAGGTCTCAACACGGCCTGTATAACCAAGTTGTTCCCCACTCGGAGTCACACCGTGGCCGCGCAGGTCTGTCGGCGCATCGTATATCTTGTTGCTGGATCGTCTCTGACCATATGACCATATCTTGCAGGGTGGTATCAATGCTGCACTAGGCGTGCGTAACCAGTATCTCTTTCTCTCGTTACATACCTGATTCTGCCTTTAGAACATGACTGAAGACGACTGGAGATGGCATATGTACGACACAGTACGGTGATTTGGACTCGTGTGCACGTCCTCGATTTTTGAGTTCGTTTCAGGTCAAAGGTTCAGATTGGCTTGGCGATCAAGATGCCATCCACTACATGTGTCGTGAGGCACCAAGATCTGTCATCGAGGTGGGTTGCAACGGATCAGGGTATCGACATTCACCGACTCCTCTCCTAGCTCGAGCACTATGGTGTTCCTTTCTCCCGAACAAAGGACGGAAAAATCTACCAGCGTGCTTTTGGTGGTCAGTCTCTAGAGTATGGCAAAGGTGGTCAGGCATACCGCTGTGCGGCTGCCGCTGACCGTACTGGTCACGCCTTGCTCCATACCCTCTACGGCCAGTCT
>JBBPJN010000710.1:0-10804 GCA_038088755.1 Boletus aff. separans
AACGCGATTCACGCGGTATTGAGTACTCGGAAGACCTGTTCAGTCAGGCCCATGGCTCCCGCCCTATAGCTTCGTGAGCTAGTAAAAGCAAAGGTCGGAACTAAGTGCGAAGCCAGGGTGCTCGTTGTATAGACAACCCCTAACAGATATGGGAGTGTATGACTTGGCAAGGAGTTGGCTATGCTACCAAGATTGATGGTAGGATGGATGGTGACCTTTACCTTAAGATTTTAAAGAATGAGCTGCTGAATACTCTGCAGTATTATGGTCTTAATCCTCCTGACATTATTTTTCAGCAGAACAATGACCTCAAGCATACCTGTAGAAAGGTGGAGGGATGGCTAGAGAAGCAGGATTTTAGAAATATAGTGTGGCCTGCACAGTCTCCTAACCTAAATCCTATTGAGCATCTATGAGATTATCTAAAAAGAAGGCTTGCAGCTCATGAAAAGCCCTCTAGTGGGATTCATGAGTTGTGGAATAGGATTTAGGAGGATTGGGAGAAGATATCAGTTGAGAAGTATCAGAAGTTGATTGAGAGCATGCCTAGAAGGATTCAAGCAGTGCTCAAAGCCAAAGGAGGATACACTAAGTACTGATATATATCAAATACCCTATTTATTTCAAAGGCTCTAAAACTGTTCCAATGGTGTCCCTGTTTTAAAATGGATGTATCTCAGTGACCTTATAAGGCATTGGAAGCAAAGTTGGGACAGACCTCAAGGTTTGGGTTGGCCATGGTTTTGTTGAGTGGAGGAAAATGGAGTGAGAAAGGAAGGAAAACAAAGGAAAGACTGCAAAGAAAGAGCAAGGATGAGCGGGCGAGGACAAGAGGTAAGATGGTGAAGCAGAGAAAAGAGAAACTGCGCCACTGCTTATCGCCGCTCGTCCGAAGACTTAGCACTGTGGCGTCGCTTGTGTCTCGCTTGGCCTCAGTGCGGCAACATTTTTCCGACAGGGGATACCATATTAGGTAGTGGCACAAATTTGTAAGCAAAATACCCGGAAAACAATCGTTGAAAAGAGCATCATTCCGCCGATAAACAGCCAGACAACTATCGAGAAGAAATTGGCAAAAAATTGGTGAATGTTAGCTTTCGCCGACTTCTGACCAACCACAATTTGGCCTTAAAGTCTGGTGAAAGTCTGGTGTGTCAACACTACTCAAGTAGAGATTGCCTTTTTGAGTATATCTTTGCTCTTCCGCTGCCATCTTCAAGTCGATCCACCATTTCATTCCTTCAGCGGTCGAATTCCCTTCAGACATCCTTGTGTTGCCAACGGCACATGATGTCGCGCAATCATCGCCGTCAGGAGGAACCTGCTTCGTCTCACTGGGATCCAGGGCGTCGCCGCTCTCACTCTGATGAATACACCCGGAGGCGTTTTGTGCCACCCTCGGAACTTCTCTCAAGGAGCAGCTTCAACTATTGGGGAGACGAAGTCGTAGCGCCAAATTCCTATTATTCTCGACGTTCGTACGCACGGGAGAGTTATAACGAGCAGGGGCATGATGACAGTCGTTCACGGCACGTCGAGTATTCATATTCTAGACGACGGCATGAATCTGGACCTAGTCGCGACCGGGAATCATGGAGGGACAGGAGTCCACCTTACCTCGACGGCTCACGTCAACGATACTCAACCCATACCCTACCCTATATTTCCCGTCCTACGATGCGTGCAAGAAGTCCCATGGAATCTATTCAAGCACTCCCGAAACCAGCTCCGCCCGAGCCACCGCCACCACGGAAGGCGTCGCCTCCACCAGCCATGTCTTACCAGCCGCTCAAGCCAAGCTCTGGATACCTCTCTCTTTCGCAAGAGCCATCAGAAATCTTGCGCGACCCCGCAATGACCCGCAAACTTCTTGTCCTTGATCTCAATGGCACCCTCCTCATCCGTTCTCCTCGATCTCGGACGACATCAGGACCGCAATTAAGACCAGTCCAACCACGCCCATACATGCAGTCTTTTAGACAGTATCTCTTCTGTCTGGAGACAAAAGCCTGGCTGGACACAATGGTGTGGTCGTCTGCGCAGCCACACAGCGTGGATGATATGGTAGACAAAGTGTTCGGTACCGCCAAGGGTGAACTAAAAGCGGTATGGAATCGAAAGAGTCTAGGACTATCAGAAGCAGACTATCGTGAGTAAATGTCTATCTTCTTGCTCGATACAACCTCTGGTCAGTGGAATATCTGTGCCCTGACTGGCGTTTTGCACTTTAGATCGGAAGGCGCCTACCACGAAAGACCTTACAAAGCCTTGGGACTTGTCCGCATCGGCTCTTGGCCTTGAGAATGTCCAGGGGCACACTGCAGTCCCACCACAGTCTCGAATTATTCATTCTGCGCTCACAACGTTACTACTCGATGACTCTCCTCACAAGGCGGTCCTCCAGCCCTATAGTCATGTATGCATTCCCGAGTATGATAGTACGAGAAGACAGCATGATCTGCGGTCTTTCCTAGCCACAAAGGAGCCCAGGCAAAACAAGAAGGCAAAGCGGAAGAACCAGGTTGAGGCAACTGCACATTCCACCAATCAAATGGTTCCGGACCTACACCCTCCGACGGAATTGGCCAAACAGGAACCATACGACGTTATTTTACTGGCAGTCATCGGTATCCTGGAGACTGTGAAGTTACAGAGCAACGTTGTGGGATGGATCCGGAAAGGTGGTTTATGGGCTACGCAGGAGAGAGGGGTGGAGGGTGATTCGTTGGACGTCGAGCGCTACAGTGTCGCCGAGATTAAGAGTGGCAAAACAGTCTCGAACGCTGTCGTGCGAACTGGCAAAGACGCAAGCGGCAAATCTCACCCCGCCGCGACCTCAGAGCAAGCTCACCTACAAACGAAGATGTGGTTCAACGACTCACTGGTTGTGGCTTTTTGGGTTGCGCGAGGCCGCAAGGCATTGATGGAACTTGGCATTCAAGTTGTACATGGAGTGGCGGGGTAGTGCTGTTCAGAACCGTCCCCTTAGATGCTTGCGAGACATTTTTTTGTTCCATATCGAGATTTGGTTGCGGCAGCGTGTCCGCTCTCACACATGAGTGAATACGTTGGCTCTTGATCGTTTTCCGGAGGTCTGGTTAGGTCTGACCAGTGCGGCGTTCGTTTTAAGGGGGGTGTCTAGTTGATCTCGTTGGGGCAAGTTGTCATTCGGTTGGTTTTGGTGTCGTATTGGCTTGTGAGCCAGAACCGTGCGTGGCAGGTCCATCTGAAGTGGGGTCGGGTGCTAGGCTACTCGGCTCCGAAGCGGAGCTACTAAGTTCTGGGGTTTGAGTGTGGGTGGCCGGTGAGCCGTCATAGGGTTAGAGTGGGTCGTAAACTGGCGGCATTATCATACCTCGGATGGAGAGTTCAGCGTCTACTTTTGGTGGGTCTCAGAGTATGTTATTCAGGCGTTCTGCGCCATTATGCAGGGGTGGATGGCTTTATTTTCGAGCGTAAGTATGTATGCGCTGCCCTTCCCAGCCTCTTGGGTGTGGGAAAACCAACCATAGTAGTGGTTTAGGTTCAAGGGGCTTTTTCGTCCCTGAACGTCTCGATGAAAATGGCACCACAGACCCACAACCTCAAGTCCCCCTGAATAATGAAGACATAGCTCTGTTACAAGGCCTACAAGATCTCTATGAAAGGATGGGTTACTTGGGTGGTGTTGCTAATGGTATGGGTCTGGGTAGGTCACATGGTCAGAGAATGCTTGGAATGGAGTTTTATGCTAAATTGATTGTGTGCATAATCCAGATGATGATGATGTCAAGCCAGATATTGGGGAAGTTAATGAAATTGATGCCCACCCATCAGCTTGGGTTGATTTGTTTACATCTAATGAAGATGATGTGGACTTGGACTCAGAGGAAGAGGAAGAGGTCGAGGATATCTTGTAGTTGAATAGAGACACTCAGAACAAATTCATTGTTGGTCATTTATCTTTCACAATGCACCAATGCAACCAAAAAAAAAGTTACAAACTGCAAATTGCAAGTTGGCCTGACAAGATTTTTTTTGGAGGGGAGTGATTGGAGTCCCCCCAACAAATTTTACTTTAAAGGGAATTATTTGCGAGCAGGCAGATGCTTCGCAGAGGCGCGATGGTCCGGCATTCCATAGTGAAGCCAGCAGCCGAAGAAACCAGCACAGCCAATTTGTTGCTGCGTGCATTCCATTGGCCAAGGCCAGTGTTGCCAACATAACGTGGTGCCCCACCCTGAGAATGGTCTGGGACCACCATTTTGTCCACAACTGGAAGCGTGGGCCCCAGACCAATCCTGAACGGTCCGTAACCATTTTCTACCTCTCAGATAGTGACTGTACTGCCGGCATAGGCTCATTGACGCATGAGCACGAGCCTGAGTGCTACTCATGCTCGTGTTCTCTCCTCGCCCTCTCCTTGCCACTCGCTCGAAGGGGAAATCCACGGGTGCGTAGACCGCTCGTACGGGCACCGGTCAGCCCTCCGGTACCTGCGGGTTTATCCGTGCAGTGCAGTTCCCTACAGGAATGTCTGTGCAACTACAATGAATCACACAGAATAACTTGCAAACTCTCGCAGGCATGTTTCCTAACTGACAATTCCCAAGCAGTAATTACAGGCATTCTCCCTCCAATGGTGATTGAATGTGTGACATGTGATTGATTCATGTGACGGTTGACCGATGACGCGGATCACTATATATATTCTCCAAACTTATCCTGTCTTTCCGAGGCGTTAGCATCATGACCACCGCCGGCCACCGCCGTGTCAATATGTTGAAAACACCAGCGGCCTCCGAGGTTGTTTCCACATACATGCCCACCGTTAATCAGGTGTCTTCTCTCTACTAAACGACTCTATGCTGTCCTTCGCACGTCCCGCAATATGCATCTGGGTCCGAGTCGTGGTCGTGTTGTGGATGACATTATATGCCACTGTGACTGCGCAAAATCTTACCGACGTCCAGGTCTCTATCATTGGTCAACGACTCGCAGAGGGGGCCAGCCACAGGCGAGTTTACCTTTATCTTCTCCGGATATTTAACGTCTCCCTGATCCTGTCTGTGCAGTTGGGAGTATGGCACGCGTTCCGAAGTTCTTTTGGAGTACAATGCTTCGGGTTATTCTGTACTTTCCTCTTCTGCGGTTCCTCCGCCCCAACAAGTACCCCCTAACCTAACGAGTGCTCTGAGTGGCGTATTTGCCATTGCGCGTATGATCATTGCTAACCGTTCTATTTCGAACGGGAACGTCACCGGTCCGCAACCATTCATTCAAGATTCAAGTGCCGGGGATCCGGCTAGCATCGGGGTCGCCGTTCTTCTCGCAAACTGGACTGGACAAGGCGCATCGGACGGAGTTGACTATTCAGGCGCAGCACGAGATCAGCTCGAGTTTTTGTTCCAGAAAGCACCCAAGACCCAAGATGGTGCAATTTCTCACCGCCTGGATCAGGTGCAACTATGGTAAGCCAAACTGCTTTCGTGTGACTAGGCGTGTGATGGTTTCCTGCGTTTCGCAGGAGTGACTCTGTATATATGGTGCCACCCTTCCTCGCCTACTATGGCGTGACCACCCAAAATTTGACGCTTTTGCAAGAAGCATACACCCAAATCAGCCTATATCGCAAGTACTTAAGAGATGCGAAGGCTAATAACTTATGGAAACACATACAACTTGGTTCGTATGGGACAGATGATGGTCATTGGTCTACTGGTGATCTTCCCCGCCCTGCCTCCTCAAGTCCGTACTTATCATCTTGGTAGGGAATGCCTGGGTGGCAGCGGGGATGATTCGGGTTCTGGGAACGATTCAAAGGTCTCAGTACGCGGATTCACTCAAGCGGCAACAAGAAGATCTCGCCAACTGGGTCCAAGAGATCCACGGTGGCATGTATCACAATCAAGTACGTTCTGCTTCGAACCGATCCTCGATTCCTTCCTTTTCGCCCATTGATCGTTTTACCCTCTCAGCATGCCAGCGGACTCTTTCGCAATTACGCGGACAACACGTCCACGTTCTTGGATGCGTCGTCGACGGCCCTGCTCGCGAGCACCGTCTATCGGTTGTCTCTGTTATGGGGCGTTCACACACACCTCCCACAGGCCGAGTTTGCAAGGAAGCGTCTGTCTTCCCCTAATGGCACCTCTGGATTGCTCTACTTTACCGAGGACGGCTGGCTGACGCCCGTCGTGGACCCCTACGCATACCCTGATCAGGGCCAAGAGAGCCCAGAGGGCGAAGCGTTTGTGATCTCCATGCAAGCTGCGTGGCGAGACTGGGTCGCAGCCGGCGCCGTGGGTGCCAACGTCGCGCCGCGTACCATGGACACGGCCGTGAACGCGTACAGCTTGTTGGCTCTGATCGTCGTGCTGTGGTCCGTGCTGATATAGTTTTTTTTTTCCCTCTCGATCAATAAGGACGACCCCGGTGATCGCCTTTTTTCTCGATCAAACTATACTTTTCCGAGTCGTGCGTTGATATATTATACATATTTTGACGTAACTTGTGTATTCAATATCACCGCCTCCTGCCAGATTCTCAAACGGGGGGGTTCACATGCAAACGGGGTCATCAGAACTTCGTGCGACCCAGGGAAACTCAAAGGGTCGATCATGAAGCTAACAAAGAGTGAAACCAAGTATGTGCATCCACAGAGCCTCATGAGGCACATATGCTGAAAGCGAAAACGCTTTTTCAACTTCGTGCTTGCAAGCCTCTAGGACTTCAGCATGTTTATTCAGAGCGTTTGAGCTTTGTACCGCGTGAGATTGAAATACACATATTTGTGCCCTCACTACAGTCAAGCGTACTTGGCTGCCAGGGCTTGCACGATCACCAACGTATCCCCTGTCGGGCCTCCGCTACACGCTGAATCCTGATTACTCCATTGTTCCCCAATCGAAACCATCAGCTGCTTCACCTCAGTCACGTTATACGACGTCCCGTCTTGCTTGCTCGCCGCCAGATACTCGACGAACGCCTCCCAACGCGGCGCATAATAGCTGCCCACGAGACAGCCCCACTGCTTGGATGCGTAATCATTGATTTGCCCCGTCGGCCCCCAGAGCGTGATCTGGTTCCGGGAAGTATATTCGAGATAGGCCGCGTACGTCGCGTTGCCGTGCGACCAGCTTCGTGCGGCGTCGAGCCAGTTCGAAAGAAGGAAATGCGGACTCGTGAGCAGGAGCTCGTCGAGGTCGTTCAGGAGCTCCAAGAGAGGTTCTCCCGCCGCAGCCACCGCAGCCACATCTGTGGTTGACGAGTTGAAGACGCCGACGAGGTTCTCGTACATAGCGATGAACCTGTTGGCGAGTAGTTGGCGGGTCAAGTCCACGAGGTCGTATTGAAACTCGGGATACTTGGAGAGTTGCCGAGATTCTTGGCTGGCAATGATCAACATCTGTAGTGCAGGGACGATGGTGGTGTCTGTGTCGTAGGACAAGCGGGTAGGATGGTGTCCGGTGCGGTTCACGAGGCCAGTTAACGCTGGTGCAAGTTCGAGGATGCTCTTGACGGTCGCTTGAGTTGAGAGATCTTGGTTGCTATACACGGTCGAGGCGAGTAACTGCCAAGCATCCACAGCAGCTGGCGGGAGATTTTCAACGTTGTACCGCCTCGAGACCCATGAAGAGACATATGACGTTTGGTTGATGGGTGCCGGTGACCAAGCCTGGTCCAGAAGGACGTCGTATACGATTTCGTTTCCTTCTAAACCTTCCGGCGTCAAACCCATGCCAGCCATGGAACTCCCAGCGAGGCCGAGGGCGTCCAGCGGCGCCACCGTAAGGTTGACCAAATTGCCCTCAAGACCCATATTCCCTCCAAAGTCGTGAAGTTGGCACCAAATCCAACGCTTTCCGTAATAGCCATCTAGCCTCTGCCATTGTGGTTGTGCCTCGCTGTAGAGGTCCAAGATGATCAGACTGTCGTTTCCTGGTACACCTCCGAGGTATGCCTGAACGAGCTCTGCGGTCCAGAACGCCTCAGAGCTAAAGAACAGCCATCCTTGCATCATCCAGACCGCTTCGGGGTCAGCGGCGCGCAAACTGACAAACGTGTTCGACGCGATACCTTGCAGGTACGAGGCATTGTTGCTGTATGGATTGTTTTCGTTGTACTGGTCGAGCGTGTAGATGTGCGACACACTGCCATAAGCAGCTGTCTGCTTGTCGATGAACGACTTTTGGAGGGTGGTAAAGAGGGGGTCAAAAGGTTCAAGGAAGGAGACATTGGTGTAGGTAGTTGGAAAGTTTTCCCACTGATCCCCGACAACGATAGACGCCTTCGGGTACAATGTAGAGAGTGCGGGTGGGACAAAGCCAGTAAAGGAAGGCATCACGGGGGTCATTCCGAGCTCAACCATGCGTGGGATGAGCTGTTTCTGGAGGTCAAACTGATCTTCGACCCATTGGACCGGAAGTTGTCCACCCCAACTTCCCTGGATGTTACCGAAGCGGTTGAATGGCTGGAATGGTGGGCCAGACAAAAAGCTGTATATGTCCGAATCGCTCAATCCTGCTTCGCGGAACACTTGGACGAGGATGTGTTCATAACCGACCCATGCAAGGGGGAGGTTGACGCCGCGGAGCGCCATCCAGTCGAGGAGGAGCTCCCAGTCACTGAAAGAGTAAAAGACAGTCGTGTAGGCGAACGTGACGGTGTTGAAGAAGTAGCGGTATTTGACGAGAGAACTGTGTGTCATCGGTGTCCCGATGGATGGCAGCTTGTCAGGAAGGTCATCGAGCCTGGAACCGGTCCACCAGATGTCGACACCACCGTATTCGGCGAGGTATCTTTTTGGAAGCACAATTTCAAGCAATGGAAGAACAGAGGGAAGAAGACGTACGTGTATAGACCGCGAGCGCATGCGCTGACTGACGAACACTCGATGTTAATCTGAGCGTTTCCTTGATCTGCGTCGCTCAAGGTAAACGTATCAAGGACACTGTCGTTTGGTGTCAAGACAAAGTGGAAGGACTCGTGGTGAGATGGAATGCGTCTCTGAACTAGCGAGTAGAGACCATCCACACTTCCAGCTTGGGTTGCGCGTGTCACTGTGGCCAGCGCTGCAGCTGCAGCCCCTAAGGCGACAGTATGACCGAGGACTCTCATCGCTCCGAGGTGATTCGGAGGATGAGCGGAGAAGCAACGAAATCAATTTCTTGCTGAAATGGTGTGGTTCTCATGATCAGCCGTCCCTGCCTGGCAGATTCGCATCAAGCTGAGACTCACAGGCCACCAATATTGAACGGACCGAACGGCGTCATGTGGCTGATCTTGTTGGCAGGCACGGCCCCGCTGTTTGCTCGCACATAGTACTGCTGGGTCGTCACTTTATCATTGGTGTGTGTCCATCTATTGGCTCAAGTTTAGTCAACCGTGACAGTCAAAGATTGTGGTGGTAGAAGACTACTTTGGCAAAAGTCGGAGTAAGCTGACCGCTTGAACAGTTGTACAACGGTCGACTCCCTTGTAACCCATATGACTGTACTAGGTTTAATTAGCGATGTCGCCCCTGGCTACAGCGTCCCCACGGAAGCGGAGGTAGGGAAAAGCACGGCCATATGTTAACAGTCGAAATGTGTCTTCCTTCGGCCAGCCATAGCGGCACAGCACAGCTCGTCTCTCGATCACTGAATTCCACTACATACGCCGCTTTTATGAGCATATCCTAGCTGTAACGACCACCAGAAACCTAGTAGGTAGCCACACGAATATAGATGTTCGATCAATTCAAAGATGCTCCAGCGGATAAGCGGCACGCTTGAATACGTCCAAAACGTACGTCGAACCGATGCAAGGTACAAGCTATGGCGTGCGCACTCGAGTCGTATCGTAATAGATGGGACATACATAACAGCCTGAGAATCAGCCGAGCATGCAATACCGAATCACCGTTCGTCGGCCGTGAAACAAGTGGTGTGACTCGTCAGGGATGACCACCGCCTCCAACTCGCCAGATAGCGGCTTGACAAGCGGGACAGGCGGTAGTTTCAGCGTCAATGACACGTTTTCGCAAAACCCATCCTTGTCCTGTTCCTTTTCAATTTCTTTGCGCGCGTTCGCGTACAAGTCCGATGCAAGCGACGGCTCAACGCCAGGGGCAATGGTGGTCGTCGAAGGACGGAGTTGCGCGATCAGCTCCAGCGAGCACGTAAACCGCATGATCAACCCTCTCTTGTCAATTGCAAACGCCTCCCCTGCGCTAAAATCACAGTCACTCATGATACCTCACACACACACAAAAAAAGCATCGCTCACCTAAACTTTGTACGCAGCGCACGCTCCAAGTCCAGAACAATGCTCGACACCTCTTGTCGCATCGTCTCCATCTCCCCCGAGTCGTCGTGTAACCCCAAATTATCACAATAATGGCCACCCCTCTTGTCACCCCTCTGGCTAGTGACGATCGAATACTCGCCCACGAAAACGAAGATCATAGGGACATGTTTAGGTCCCCGACACTCGCTTCCCCCCTGTCCCCCCTGATCCCAAGTCGCATTCTCGTTCGGCTTCGCACACAAATACACAATCTGTCCCTCCACAAACCCCTTGAGCTGCGCGTCAAACGATGACAGCAGTTCCACCCGATTCTGGTACGCCGGAAAGCGGGGCACGATCTCGGGTTGGTATGGAGCACGCTGGGTCTTGACGAGTGCGTCTCGCTTCCGGCGAGCCTCTCGTCGAGCCTTGGCGCGACATACTGCACATGTCTTCCACCGGTAGACCTCCGGGAGAGGGATTCGATTGTGACAATGCCTTCCGGCACACTGTCTGGAAGTCTCAGGAGTCAAGGTTGTGTCAGTTAAACACATGT
>JBBPJN010000711.1:0-10792 GCA_038088755.1 Boletus aff. separans
CTTGACGCGCCATCGGGATCATCATCAAATCACTCAAGGATGGTAAGACTCGTACCTGATGGGGCTCGATGGAAAAAAAAAAAAAAAAAAAAAAAAAAAACTCACAGGTAGTTCCGTTCGATTTCTGATAGAATTGACAGGAAATTCCCTAGAACGGCCGTGGTTAGTGAGTCAATAATGGGGAGTATCACTTACAAAGAAATGCATGTGCTCGAGCAGCAGACGCAGGGGCAGTCTCTGCCTTGCGGACCGTATCAAGCAACGTGGAGGCAACGAACCTTACTTTGTGGACCTGCGGCGTGTCAGCTGCTAGAAGGTGCCAAATGGCAAGGCCTCACCAATGAGGGTCCGTTGGTAGCTATTGACTGAATGGGTATGCTGTCGGAGTTTCAAGCATCGCACGGCCACGTCGACCGATGAAACGCACCTATGTAGGACGTTGAGAAGGTCACTTGCAACAGCTTCCCGGTCTTCTGCAACCTGATGCTCGTCAATGGTGCCTTGCAGAGAAGTCACGAGTTCATCGCGGTATTGCTCGATGACAAATCGGACGAGTTGCTGAGGAGCCACTGATCACCAGACTGTGAAACAAAGCGAT
The DNA here is from genome assembly GCA_038088755.1 of Boletus aff. separans. Taxonomy (NCBI): domain Eukaryota; kingdom Fungi; phylum Basidiomycota; class Agaricomycetes; order Boletales; family Boletaceae; genus Boletus; species Boletus aff. separans. The sequence continues at coordinate 599 of JBBPJN010000711.1, forward strand.
AGTAAAGAAAGATTTACCTGTGTCACGTAAAGATTTGCTTGCATGACTAGAAACGGGTTTGACGCATTTGCACGAGAAGCCTTGGGGTTATCAAAGAAGTCTTTCACTTCCGCGAATGTCGCCTGCCTAAAGCCAACACCACCATATTCAGCTGGGAGGTGAGTGTGTTGGTGAATCTGCTTTAAGCGCAATGGTTCAGGTGCATGCATAAGGGCACCTAGGATACGCGAATGCAACGATTGAACCTCCTCGAGACGTGCCGTGGCAAACTGACCCTGGGGAGGTGATCGCTTGTCTACTCTGATGCGGACTAATATTTCTCCAAGCAGGGCAAATATTCTAGAGATATAATTTAAGCCGGACACGACTGCTGTCTTTCCATAGGGTTGGGTCAAATATGCAGTAGGTGTAATACTAGCGCAAGGGCAAAGTGGTGTTGAGTTGACGGTCGTTGTTTTGCGGAAGAAATACACACTATTCATCATCTATTTCCTTTGGGAAATGGACTGTACAATCTTCATCACGAAAACAGATTGGTCGGCCGAGCAGGATTGACATAGATTTATCGGCTGAACATAGAGGCGTAGAAAAATTAGACTTGGATGAGGCAGAAGCAACGTGTACGTACCGCCGAAAAGCAGCCAGAAAGACCTGCGACGGACCTCGCATTCGATGGGGTCCAATCCTTCATAGGATGCTTCTTCATGCATGCGGAGGGTAACAGCGATATGGGCAGCTTCGCCAAAGGCTGCATGTTGCGTCGCGTCATTTCCCTCGCAAAAGTGATAAATGCAGTCGCTAAGGGGAAGTTAGATCACACCACCAATGCACGACTCAAGTCTCACAAATAACGGATGACGACGTGCATGGAGGTGGGAGGATCATATGAAACGACTGTAATGTGCCGGCTGGCCTCATAACATGTCTGAGCGAGTTTCCGTACGACTGAACGTTCCATGGGAAGATATGATCTTGGGACCTGTACAAGGGTAGAAGCGACAGTCGACATGACTAGGGCGAAGAACAAGGGGTCCCGCTCTTCCCTGTGCGAATGTAGGTCGACCATGAACGATGGCTTGTGAACGCAAGGAGTGAGTGGGTAAACGAAATCGAAGAAAAGGGCGATGATGAGGAATATGGTGTCCCTGGGAGCAATGTCCTGTAAACGGTGAGGGGAGTAATAGGATGAAAGAGGCGGGATGGTGGTTAGAGGAAGGACAGGTAGAGATTGTTGTTTGTAAGACCAGTCGTAACCAGAAGGCGAACCATAGGGTTCGGAGGGAGCGTATTGACGAGTGTCTCCTGCCTTTAATGGGAGGCCTGGATTTGTAGAATGTTCGCGTGAACTATCGAAAGAGGGGATGGCATTGACGGGGGAATAATGGAAAGAATCGGCTGCGATAGGATAGCGAGAGGGTGGTATAATCGAAGAGGCTGATTGGATTGGTGTGAGGGGCGGCTCGAGGTAGGAAGGCGAGGTTGATTGTGGGAGCGGAGGAGAGACACGAGTCTGGGTGGAACTTGCACCAGGGCCAGTAGGGCCGCGGGCATTGGGGTGGGAGTTTTGGGCAGCAGCAGCCGCCTCTTTTAGACGACGCAGGTACCTATGGAAGTGAAAAACAGGGGAGTGTGTTGGACGAAGAATGGCGCACAAGTTTGGGGGTCCTCTTTTCTTGGGCCGGTAGTCATAGGTGCAGGGGATAGCGAGCGAAATGCAGTGTTTGCATGACTGTTTGGGATCGTCGGGATTTTCTCTGGTACAACGGACCTTGCGTGCTCTGCAAGCGTCGCAACCTGACGTCAAGCGTGAACGGAAAGGAAGATGACGTGATGCGGGGTAGACGCACTCTGAGATTGGCGCCTGTGGAGGGGAGAAAGAGAAGGGTCAGCGACGGAGGATCTGCGAGAGAAAGAGGGAGAGATTGACATGGCACGCTGGAAAGCGACTGGACGGAACGGTCGAAGGGGATGGAGGGAGAATGGACGGGGACGGGGACGGGGACGGGGACGGGGACGGGCCGAGGGAGTACTTGTGCATTGTCTCGTTTCGGGCAAAAATTCCCCTGTACGAGGAGGGCAGGGGATCATCGATCATCCTCTTTACCGCTTTTGGGAAATAGACTTTTTGTTAATTATGTAATTTCATGTTACATCTCCCCTAGCACACGTAGCATAGCCTGCGCCCGATCGCCGTCCAGTCTCCCCTCCGCCCAGTGCCGTCGCACCATGTTCCCGATCGTGCGTCGCTGCTTCCTCTGCTCCAGGTCCCCCCACTCCGTCTTTCCCCGCATCAGCCGCGCCCAGAAGTTGAATGCCATCGCGGGGTCCTCCAGGTGCAGGCATGCGGCGATGCAGCACTTCCCGACATTCGGCGTATGCACGGCGCTCCACTCCCCCGTCGTTCGCACAACCTCCCATGCCCGCCGAACATTAGCCTCCAGCTGCTCGTCGTCCACGCCTTCCCTGACCACCACGCTTGCCCGAATCAGTGACACCATCGTCTTCGACGATAGCGACACTCCCGCTTCTCGTGCACGATCGAGTATTTTCGTCACTAGCCCAGTGTCTCCGTGCTCGATCGCCTCATGCAACACGGTGCCAAACGTGACCCTATCTGCCCGCAATCCCTGTTCCGCCATCCGCTCCACCACCTCGTACGCCGCTCTCGGTGATTGACGGGCCATCGCAGAAAGTGCAATGTTGATGTCATATCGGTCTGGTACCTCCCGCCGCCCGATCAAAACTCGAAGTGGATCAAGCCCCTCGCCCATCTCCCCGAGGATAAAATAGCCCCGCGCGAGTGCGCTCAGGTCAAAGTGACCAGCTTCCTCCAATGGCAGTATCGACTCCCGAAACGCACCCAGAACTCGACGAGCGAACCGGTAGTAATCCCTCTCCTTCTCGTCTAGGTTACAACACCCTTCCTCCGCCCAAGACTTCTCCAATTTCGTGCGTGCCCACGAGTTGCGCTGAGTGAATAGACTGACCATCCGGAGCATCGTTGCTGCGTTCCCGACCACAAATTCGTGTCCGTAGCCCGCCGAGTATCTCTCCCAGAGCGCACGCGCCTCCGTCGCGAATCCCTGGCTGGCAGCCAGAGCGATGAAACGACCTCGATCGTAACGCGGTATGGGCTCCGGCGTATCGACAGCCTGTTTAGCCAGAGAACGTGCAAGATGTACGTCATGCTTTTGTCCAACGAGATGTCCCATTAACCATGTTAACGTCGCGCCGCGAGGCAATGGATATTCCTTCACCGTTTTGACTCGACGGGATTGGGTGTGACTATAGAACGCGTGTGCGGATTCACAGTCACCCACACGCAACGCCCGGCTGTAGAAGAGTTGAATAGTTTTGCCGGGAATTGTTATGCCACAGCGGGGATCCACGAGACGGCACATGAGCCAAGCACATGCTTTGAACTGCGTGGGAGAACACCTCTCCAAAGAAGCATGCAGTAACTCCAGCGCAAGGGGTTCCAAATCTTGTTCGAGCGAGTCTTGCGACTTCATGATCGATGCAATGAACCCTACACCACGATGATACCAGTCCCAGTGCAAGCAAGCGCGCGCCAGGGTAGATCTCAAGATTACGGCGAAATCATGTGCGAGCGGAGACGGGACCTCAGCCAGCAAGGCCTCAGGAGGTACATGTCCATAATCAGAAAGGGTCTGGAAAAGTTCAAGAGCTTGGCGATATCGCTTCAATGATACGAACTTGTCGATTAATGCATAAGCAAGGGAGGTGGCTTCATGGGGTCGGAAAGATATCGCTTTTGCTCCTGTAGGCGGCCGGAGCGATGCGAGGTGTTCTAAAAAAGGACCAAGGATAAAATTTAACACGGATTGGTCAAGGGTGTCTGAAGTCGTATCATTTATGATGGTTTGCGTTACGTGCAATGCTGCTTGTGCGGGCAAGGCAACGGGTTGATCTTGGCGACGGATAATTGTGAGTAGGGACAGTGTCGTCCGTTTGTCTAATAGACTGGAATGTCGACGAGGAACGCAGAGAAGAGACACAGCTATCTCGGCGCGCTGCTGTTCGTCAAGGAGATGGTCGTCCAGTACGTCTGCTCCAAGACTATCCACGATATCCTGAGATCCATGCTTGACAGCTCCCTCTGCGAGGCGGCAAAGGACGTCTGTTGGCAACGAGGCGACCAACGTGGGATCTTTGGCGCGTAGTTCTGTGTAGGCATCAAAGGGGTCGTGCTTAGTTTTCTCCGACATGACCTCCTTTGCCACCAGTTTGGGATCACTTGTCGTCTTTGGCACCGAGTAACGCGATACGCGCAACACTCTCTCCAACAGGGCTGGCCTTGGATCTGGGGGCGGGTCACCGGGCTTGATGGTGGATAGCTGTACCACATCCTTCGGGAAGCTTTCGCGAGTAGCAAGATTGGGATGGCGGTATCTAAGGTTGAAAGATGTTCTGTCACGGACATGACCTTGGACAAGTCGTTGTGTAAAAGCTGAGTTGAGGGTACGCGCTCGGAGGATATGGCGACAAAGGAACATATGTTAGCTAGGTGAGAGGGCACAGGATCAGTCGTAATCTCCTTTTGGTGCGCAAGACCGCCCACCGCATGCCGCATGTGTAGTCGGTTCTTGACAGAGGCCCTGAATGAACGCGACCAATTCTGCACGCTTTGGTGGATGAAAATTTGGCGGAGCAAAGGGAGCTATTGCAAACAAGGACAAATACGTCGCCTGCCCACAGGTAGGCGCCTGTGCTTCGTCCTTGCCCTCGACTCTCCCTCGGGAAGACACGAACCGAAGGAGCTCTGATGAGTGAACGCCTGGGGACTGTGCTTGACGTGGCCCTACAAACCACAGCACCAGCAGTCGCGACCTGGCCCGCACGCTCAGACATAGACCCAAAATTTCTGAGGTTTCCTTTTTCGGATATGATCGCACCACGTGGCACGATGTGAGGGCAAGTGCTTGATTGAACATGGTCAGGTGCCAACGCTTGCTGCAATGGGTGCCAGTCAGTCGACAAGCTCGCAAGCACAGACGTCTCACGCCCTTCACGTCCTGCGAGTCACACCGTCTTCTCCAGCATCCCAGACATCCATCGAACCCTTCTTCGACTTCATCGTAGGTTACAATGACATCGATTCCTTTTCTGCCAGGACAGAACTAGACGCGACCGAGCTGGAACGCATTGTCGAGGAACACGAAGGAAGGGTTCTCAACCTCCTCGTTTGGAGCAGCAAGACACGCGAAACACGAGGTTTGTCACCTTTGCCCGTGACTCCAACCCTCGAATGCATCACCTATTTCTGACAGTGGTTCCCATCGTGCCGTCTCGTGGATGGGCACTCGCCCAACAGGCCATTCTTCCGCTAGAAGACTCCGGCACCATGCCACAACCATCCTTACTCGGTCTTAGCATGCGCATGTGTGAATTCGAGTCCGCAACCGACAATGTCTGGCATGTGCTGGAAGTAATGGAGGGAAGCCCTGCTGAGAGCGCTGGTCTTGTTCCATATGGCGACTGGATAATCGGTTGGTCCGGCGGTGTCCTCAGTGCCGAAAACGATTTCTACGAACTTGTCGAAAGTGTATGGTGTCCTCCACCGTGCCCGCACGTCTTCTGACCCCCACCGTTCCAGCACGTGGATAAACCCTTGCGAGTTTACGTCTACTCCTATGATTTTGAGTATGCCTCTTGGGCGCCGCTTGCCTATTCGAGACTCACGATGCTTTTAGCAACCTTCGAGAAGTCGTCCTTGTTCCGAACCGTCATTGGGGTGGCGAAGGACTCCTTGGATGCGTGTTTGGGTGCGTTCCCATCCATCGTTTCATGACGCTTGAACAGAATGCAACTTTTATTTAGATTCGGCTATCTCCATCGTATCCCATCCCAGCTGGCAGATCGCAAACCACTCGATGCGCTACACGAGCACTCTGACCTCGAGGATCAACAACTCTTTGTTCCTGCTGATGTCTCCTCTAGTTTCGTGGCAGGTGACCACGGTGACCTCCCACGTCACCCATCACCAGTGGTTGCACATCCCCATCCCACGCGTGCCAAGGAAATGACCCGCCGCGCCACCGACCACACGGTTGGACGCGACGCTCGATCCACTTCCCGTCCTAGCACGCCACGACGTTCCACCCAGACGCCAGGGCCCTCTTCTCAGCTGCCCGTTTCAGGCCGCTCTTTCGGCTCTCCCCTCAACGGTGATTCGTCACGCCAATCATGATTGCGTTCGCACACTCAAAGGGTCTACACACGTCAAGGGACAGGCGCGACACCAGGTTTGTATTCAGTTGCAAGCCCTAAGCAGCAGCAGCTCAGTACACACAAGGCTTCACGGACGATTGAACACGAAGACGAAGAGGGTGATGAAGGCGACGTTTCTGATGGCAACGGTAGCGTTTCAGGGACGGACTTGGGCAGTCTCACAAGTGTCGAGTAACTCTTCTTTTGCGTGGTCTCTAAAGTGGTGGATGTGGCTTTTAAAACGTGTGGTAGATACCCTCGATGTCATAGTTGAACGTGTTACGGAGAGACAATATCCTTGACTACAATGGAAGGAAGAACCATGTTTAAGCCTGGAAAAAAAAGTGTGAAAGAGACCCGAATGCTCCAAAGTTATGCACACACAACCTATATGTAAATACATTAGGGTTCAAGATATCGTACATGGACGTCTCGCTGACGAAGAGATGTATGTTCTGTGTCACACCGACTAGGTCTCTGGCGATCCCACTTCAGCCATCGGCCCAGTGTGTGGATTGAACTCAAGATGGATGGCAATGGAGGGCCACACTGAACGATGATGGCCCCATGAGCTCCAGATTGCGCAATCGAGCGAAATACTTAATAGCCACGGACCTTCTTCAAAGCCTGGGTGCCGCCCATTGCGGATCTGACGCCACACGTTGCGCATAGCCTCCGACGCTCGAATTTCGCTCCAGTGTTCCAAAAAGTATTCGACCTGAATCTTTCGCACTTCGGCAAACGTGGCCGAGAAAGGAGAGAACACTTCGTATGGAATGTTCTCCACGGTGAGGGACTTTTGGATGTGCTAGCGAACAGATGGGTTTAGAGTTTGATGGCGCGATGAGCGGTATCTTCATGTCTTTTACCTGGTATGCCCTCTCTCTCAGCTCCAAGAGACCGAGCTCTACGGGCTCTTGAGCTGGGTCTACGTAACGTGTTGGGATTCACTTACTGTCGGCCAATCGATATACCGCTTTCGCAGAACAGGGTGCTGGCCGGCCCGGTCGAGATTGTTGCCACTTCTTGATCCACTCCCGCCTCGACGTGGGGTTATCAGCGTGTACAGGAGCCTTTGGGACATCATGTAAACTCGACTGGCTGTCAGATGGCGTTGCTATCGTTGCCAGCCTTTTCGACGATGCTGCAGGAGTAAAAGACGATGACAAGGGGGCGAAAACGATCACATCAGTGTATATCTGCGACAACCGATGAGTCAAAATCAAGAGTTTACGAATGCGACGTCGCACATAGTAAAGGACGGCTTTGTATGTCGCATAAGCGACATCGCCCACAATGACCTGCATCTTCTTGGGGCCAGGAACATTTGCAGGGGGTGAAGAGACACGATTCGAACAATCTGGATCTGGTATGAGGGAGACATCCTTGCTTCTTGGGGAAGACGGGTGAGACAGTTTCGGCCTGACATTGCGGGATTCATCTGCTTCGGTAACGGTAGAGGGTACAGCAATGTTTACTGTGTTCGCTGTCCCTTCGACGTGCTTGACAGCACTATCCTCAACCACGGGCGTCGTGTTGTGAGAGACACCAGTTTCTGGACCATCGAGCTCGATGGTCCCGTCGAAACTGGGTTCATCTGGGAGATCTGACATCAGATCATCTTCTTCATCGTCCGAGTCTTCGAAGTGGCGAAATAGGTAAGTGGAATCGGATGCAGTATCTGCTTCGTCATGATCGGGCTGGGAATGGCCCATGTTAACATCCGCAGAGGCTTCTACAAAGCCGGAGCCAAACACTAGGGAGTAATCAGTGCACTTGGGGAGAGGGGAGAGTAGAACGTTTTACTAGATTGAAAGTAATCAGTACGCTGAAGAATTTTTCTGTTGGCATATATGATTCGTTTCTCGTTGGGTCTACTTCTTTTTGGGACCACGAACTCGACGTCGGAGTAGAGCGGATCGTCGAGGAGTGCACCAACACACTCCAAGAAACTCTTTGGGACGAGTTGCGTGGGAGTGGTTGGTGGTTGTACCGGAGGTTGTGGAGAGGATGTGATGGCGCAGATAATCAAGAAGGCATCCGATTCCTTGACCGGAGTAGAATGGTAATAAACATGATCTCGTCTAGCAAACTGGGCCCTGTGAAGAAGTTATGAAGCTGAAAAAGTCCGTATTTCATTAGTGTCATACCATCCCCAGTTTGCAGTCTATCAATAGGTGTGAGGGAGGTCGAAGCAACGGAAAGAGAGACCAAACCTTTGAGGAAAACGAATGATTGTGCGCCTCCTTGACGTTGAACAATACTGTTTTCGCTAAGCTGGAGGACAAAAATGTGTCAGCGTCAGTAAAATGCAGTGGCCACGGCACGGGTCACCTTCGCAGCTCGAAACTGAACTTGAAGACGCCTTCCCGGACCCATCTGCGACAAGAAACATGGATAAGCTGAGCGGACAGTGGGGGAGGAACTTACTTTCCGTCTACGGCGTTGTCCTTTTCCTCCGCCGTTGGCTGGGATAGGTCAACGGACGCGCGACGGTGATGGACCTTGTACCACGGACCTCACAAGAGAGGTATAAGCTAACAAAATTTCCGCCTTCCGTTCCCGAGTTGGGGTAGAACAAGATCTGAGCGCGATAAAGACTGCGGTGGTCAACTGGTAGGGGCGAAGGTAGCGCACCTGCCACCGTCCTCCTCCAAATTTGACCGACTTTGTCACTTTCGACTTGGACTCTCCTTTGCTGTTCACGCGTTAGTAGGGCGTTCATTTGGAAGCGACATGGGTGGTCGTTGGTACCTTGCGTCGAACAGGGACTTGAGACCTCGGAGCGTCCACTCGAAGGAGATGGATGTGCTTTCGTTCGCATCCTGAGCCTTTTCCATGAGTCGCAGAGCAGAGATGGCCTACGAGCTGGGCATAGGGAGAGGCTGTACACGGTGAATAACCCCTGTCAGTAGCGGGTGGTAGTCGATCACGTGTTGCTGTACAGTCGCTACGACTACTGCCACCAGTTCACATTACCAATCTCTTGTACTCGCTAGTACGTTTGGCGCCAGGCCAGGAATAACCTGACGTCCGCCGTCCGCACGCAGGCTCGACCTGCTCTTGTTCCCTTCACTCTCCCTACCCCTCCTTTCGCTTTTCTAGATGTCGGCCGAGGAGCAGCCCACTCTTGTTCGAATCACAGGTACGCCCCAATCACCCCGTCCTTGCTGTACACCCATCACACTTCCAGTTCTGGCCGCCAACTCCCTCGTTAAGCGCGAGGTCTTCAGTCTTCCTGACCCCTTTGCCGTCGTTTCCGTCGACGGCGATCAGACGTATACCACAAACACAGTCAGGCGTACCCTTTCTCCAGCCTGGAATCAGCATTTCGACATGTCAGTCTTTCTTTCTGTTCGCTCACGTTCCCGCGATGCCTTACTGCCATCCCATGCAGTTCTGTTCGGCGTTCTTCCAGTATATCCATCCAGATATTTGATCAAAAGAGATTTAGAAAGAGGGATCAGGGCTTTCTTGGCCTCGTCAAGCTCAGGGGAGAAGAAGTGCTCGCCTACTCAGCAAACGGTCACGGTAACTCTTCCCCTCCTCTCTTCGTTCCCTTTCCTCACTGTCAACACCACAGGTCTCATCAGCAGAGATCTCACCCAATCCGCAGGTGGTGCCCAAGTATACGGCAAACTCCTCTTTTCCTTTTCTATGCCGCATATCGGAGGATCACGGATCCGTGTGCAACAAGCGCTCACTACCCCTCCTGCACTACAACTTCCAGACGCACCTCCCACGTTAACTCAACGTAGGAGTACCCCTTCCCTTCGACCAGCATCGTCACCGCATAGTCCTCATTCCAACATGTCCTCCCTTACTTCTTTTGACGGCACAGCCTCCAACCGCCCCCGCACCTCTGGGGATCCAACTCTCTCTCCTGTTCCACAGTATCGTCCCTCACCCCCCAATTTGTTCCCGTGGTTTATGCTGACAGGCACGCAGCCTGGCAGGGGAGCA
>JBBPJN010000712.1:0-10789 GCA_038088755.1 Boletus aff. separans
GGGAGTGATTGAGGAAGGGTACGATGCTCACAAATGCGGCGGCCGAGCCCAAAGATCGGGTTCGCAGACATGGGCGGTCCATCCTTGAGCGTGCCATTTTCTGAAAGGAACCTCTCGGGTTTGAAGTCTTCGGTGTCGGAGAAGCAGCTCTCGTCTCGGCTCATCGCCCTGCCCATGGCATCGCACGTCGTGGTCAACGATGATGAAAGAAAAGAGTGTCACATTTTTTTTTCCCTTACCAGACGTTGATCAAGACGACCGTACCTAGAATGGAACATTGGTGACCATGATGCCATCGGATCTCACACACCACACTTACCTTTGGGAATGTGGTAGCCCTCATACACATCATTGCCGGACGTCGCATGCGGTATACCTGAAGGATGAGCATGGTTACTGCAATGACAAACGCAGGACGTTGACGTCTGTCGCGACTTGCCTAGCGGGACCACCGGATTCCATCTGACGAGTTCACGGAGGATAGCGTCCACGTACGGGAGCGATGCCCTGTCATCGAAATGGGGTAGTCTACCATTGCCGACTACGGAATCGATCTCCGCCTGGGCTTTAGCCTGTACCTCTGGGTATAAAAGCATCGCGAGGATAAACGCATGCAGCGTAGACGAGCTCTACGATACGAGTGAGCTCAGGAAACAAGGTTCACATGATGAGAGCACATACCGTCTCAAATCCGGCTAGTGCGTATATCAGTTTCCACCAGGTTCTAGACTGGATGAGATTGGACTCACCGAGGATTACCGTCGCAGCTGTGGCTTTGATCGCGTGCTCTTGTTTGTCATGATCATCCTCGCTGTCCACCTGAGTCAGGCAATCGGCCACCAGGGATGGCGGCGCATTCCCGGTTGCCTGTCATTGCAGTCATTGGTTATGCGTGTCATATAGTACACCCGACATGTCGCACACCATTTGGTCCTTGACCCAGTTAAACGGGACATCGACGACTTTAGCTGCGAGCTCCTTCGCATAAGCAACGTCTCGCCACAGTCCAGCTCCTGGTAGCCACCCGGGGAGCTTCACCACTAGAAACGGGGGTGAAATCAAGCGACAGAGGCCAAAGTGCTATGACGTACAGAAGGGAAATGCATGAAGAATGGCACCCCGCTCCGGCGCGAGCGCCTTGGCAAGAAGGTTGACGAGCGTCATCACAGTTCCCACCATAGGGTCATCCCTGGGTGCCATCTCATACCCATACGCAAGACCCATGACGTTCGCGGCCACATAGCTGGAGCATCCGACGTTGTCAGGATAAGGAAAAGCAAAAAAATCGGAAAGCTTCCGACCTCTTGGTATGCCACTCGAACTCTGCCGGAGCGTCCAGCAGGTTTGCAAGAAGCGTGCGTACCCTCCTCAAGTACACCTCTCGGTGACGTGCTTCGGATTCTGCGCGGAAAGCGTGCTGGAAAAGCCTCCTGTGTAGTCTCCACTCGTCACCGTAGGGTAACATGACCGTACTAAAGCCCATGGCGAATCTTGTCATGACCCAGTGAACCTGAAACGCTCAAGGAAAAAAGAAAGGCTGTAGCGTACAGTGAATTCAAATGCACCATCATCGCTGGGCGATCCGAGTACGACGCCGAGCGTTGATCGAGCAGCGCTCGTGCCACCTTCTCCGAGTTCAAGACAACGAAGCTCTGACCGAGGAGGCGCACGTGTAGCAGATCACCTGTAACGATTGAACGCAGCCGTAGCACTTTTCAGAGACTCGACTCACCGTATTTCTTCCTCCATGCGGTGTACGATAACCAGGGCTCGGAGGTGTTCAGCTGGTGGAGGTTTCCAATCAGCGGGAGAGGTTTCGGACCTGGTGGAAATGGCAAGTCACGCGAGTCTGTCCTTTTATGAGAGGTAAACATCCACAGTAGAAACACAAATGACACAATGACGGTTGAGAGGAACAAGGGTTGATGGACTACATAGTCCTCATAGGGAACGGAGAGCAGGGAAATCATCTTGAACGTTGCCCTGACTGGCCTTGTGAGAGTGGCGAAACGACCCGGGTTCTTGTTACCCAACAGTCTCTGACACTGCTCCGATCTAACCTCGATTGGTATGATGTCGAGTTTCCCCCTTACAAGAACCGAAATTTCAGGGTCCTGCTGTGATCCGTGTCGATCGGAATTGCAGCTCTGTGGACAGGCGAGGTATACATGGCCTGAATCTGTCAAATCAAAGTTGGTCGTAACATGTCCCAGTCATTCCTATGTGGTATGCATGACCCATAAGTTCGAAAGAAGAGGGTTACCTAGTGCTCGGGAATCGTGCAAAAGCGTCGTCAAAAATATTACATCGCGAAACAGCTCGACAGATGAATGCGCAAACAATACGCAACTTCCGATAGCGAGTCGCACGACCCTGAACGGAACAAAAAGTCGATACTTTGAGGGGTCATCTCTTTTCTCTGCATCAAAATTCGATGTATTGCAAGGAGCAGAGCAGGTTCTGATTCGAACGGGAAAACCCAGTGTTCATGGTGTGCAGCCCCGGAGGTTACGAACATGCGAGAAAACCAAGTCACTAGTCTGGTAACCACTCCGTCTAATGAAACAGCTACCAAGCTCCACTGGCCACTGAGAACTGAGTGCTAGCGACAAATTTGTCCTCAGCGAGGTTTATAGGTCAGTATACAGTACGCCACGTACAAGGTATCATGCATAAGCATGTTAAGCATCATAGGATAGGAAGATGATATGAATCAAATGCCAAAACAGCCCACAAATTATACTCACCCGTAGGATGTTGGAGAAATTCATACACTCTGACGAATCGTTTGCACTCGTTCGTCCGAACGACGGATAAAGCAGCACGGGAACTGGACGGGTTGGCTAAACGAAATATATACATACCGTCAGTTTCGATTGCATCGCAATGAATCGTGGTCACATACACCGCAAGGCCCGTCGTAAACTGCTTCTTCACCTCCACCTCCTTACCGTTCACATCTTTCGCCCTCGTGATGCGGAAGGTGGCGAGGATGGACACGACAGCCACCCACATGAGCGCTTCGGAGGCGAACCGTCCCGGGCCTAGAGGAGAGTTCATGTTAAGTGCAAGTGAATGGCGAGGGGCACGATGCTCACAAATGCGGCGGCCAAGCCCGAAGATGGGGTTCGCAGACATGGGCGGTCCATCCTTGAGCGTGCCATTTTCTGAAAGGAACCTCTCGGGTTTGAAGTCTTCGGTGTCGGAGAAGCAACTCTCATCTCGGCTCATCGCCCTGCCCACGGTACGTCGTGGTCAACGATGATGAAAGAAGAGAATATATCACATTTTTCCTTACCAGATGTTGATCAGGACGGTTGTGCCTACATGGCGAATCAATGACATGCTATCGGATTTTGCACGCATGCAAACGCACCTTTGGGGATGTAATAGCCCTCATACACATCATCGTCAGATGTCGCGTGTGGTATACCTGAAGAATGTTTGGTTGCTGTGACAAATGCAGGACGGCCCTCGAAACTTGCCTAGCGGCAGAACCGGATTCCATCTGAAGAGTTCACGGAGGATGGCGTCCACATACGGGAGCGATGCTCTATCGTCGAAACTGGGCAGCCTACCATTCCAAACAACAGAATCGATCTCTGCCTGCGCCTTAGCCTGTACTTCGGGGTACAAAAGCATCGCGAGAATGAATGCATGGAGGGTAGACGAGCTCTACGACCCAGATGAATTCAAGCAATCTGACGGTGAGGACATGAGCCACTGCACGTACCGTCTCAAATCCAGCTTGTGTATATATCAGAGTTTGCATCAAGCCCTAGTTCCGATGAGACTGGACTCACCGAGGAATACTGTTGCAGCTATGGATTTGATCGTGTGCTCTTGTTTCTGGTCGTCATTCTTATGGTCTAGCTGAGTCAAGCAATCGGCCACCAGGGATGGCGGCGCATTCCCGGTCGCCTGACATTGAAGTAATTGGTAATGCGCGTCATATACACCAGACGTGTCACACCATTTGGTCCTTGACCCAGTTAAATGGGACATCAATAACTTCAGCTGCAAGCTTCTTCGAATAAGCAGCATCTCTCCATAATCCAGCTCCTGGTAGCCACCCGGGGAGCTTCACCACTAGAAACGGGGGTGAAACCAAGCGACAGAGGCCAGGTTACAAGGACGTACGGAAAGGAAATGCGTGAAGGATAGCACCCCGATCTGGTGCAAGCGCCTTGGCAAGAAGGTTGAGAAGTGTCATCACAGTCGCCACCATAGGGTCGTCCCTAGGTGCCGTCTCGTACCCGTATGCAAGACCCATGACGTTCGCGACCACATAGCTAGTGCATTATTGTCAGGACAAGGAATCAAGAAAAAAAAAACTCTGACCTCTTGATATGCCACTCGAATTCCGCTGGAGCGTCCAGCAAGTTCACAAGAAGCGTACGCACTCTCCTCAAGTACACTTCTCGGTTACGTGTTTCGGATTCTATACGGAACGCGTGCTGGAAAAGCTTCCTGTGGAGTCTCCACTCGTCACCGTAGGGTAACATGGCCGTACTAAAGTCCACGGCGAATCTTGTCATTACCCAGTCAGCCTGAAATCGACAAGGAAAAGAAGAGACAAAATATACATTGAGCTCAAATGAATCATCATCAATGGGCGATCCGAGTACAACGCCGAGCGTTGATCGAGCAGCACTCGTGCCACCTTCTCCGAGTTCAAGACAATGAAGCTCTGACCGAGGAGGCGCACGTGTAGCAGATCACCTGTAACGATTGAACGTGGCTGTAGCACTTTTCAGAGATTCGACTCACCGTATTTCTTCCTCCATGCGGTGTACGATAACCAGGGCTCGGAGGTGTTCAGCTGGTGGAGGTTTCCGACCAGCGGGAGAGGCTTTGGACCCGGCGGAAATGGTGGGTCACGGGAGGATATCCTTTTGCAAACGACAAACATCCACAGTAGGAATACAATGCCTGCTGAGAGGAAGAAGGGTGCATGGTCCTCATAGACAGCGGAGAGCGGGGCAAGGGAAGTGATCGCATATGGTAGAGGAATCATCTCGGACGCTCCCTTGACTGGTCGGAAAGGAGCGACGAGGGCCGTTCTTATCTTCCAACTACCGGATTATATCTCCATATGGCGCTCCTGGAGTCGGCTCGTGAATGGTGGGGGGAGCGATTCATCATGATTCTTGACGAGAAACCCATCTAGCGGCGGGTTTTGCGTGAGTGTTGTGGTGCTTTTGGCTCAGCTTAATCATGAAACATCTGGTCTATCTCCGAGGTAGTGTCGGTGTGTAACGAGGCGAGGCGAGATTGGTAGTCCCACCTTGCCTCACTTACTCCGGCTAGCCTAGTTTAATCCCGACAGACACATCAGTGACGTAGAAGAACTAGCAAAAACGAAAGTTAGGAATTACAGGGTTAGTTCGACCCGCACGTCGAGTGAAATTCCAACACCACTGGAACGACTTCAAGTTGCAGTTCAACGTATAGATTTGCTGGCATGGGAATGAAACACGCATATCGAGGAACGGTGCGTTCTCCGATTCGGTGTACGTTGCGCAAAGCCGAGTCGCACAGACACAGGTAGCATGACCTGGGTAGCAGCAGGGACATGACTTGGACATGTTCGAATTCTGGGATCTTATACAATGATCGTACAATGATCAGGGTTCGTGACGACACAGCCACCTTCGGTACCGCTTCGTCTGACTGGTCCTCGTCGATCCAGCTTGAACTCCATCCAACTGTGAGATGCACCATGTTGCGTGCGCCGCTAGCCTCTTCCACACACCTCGCGGTGTCCTCTAAACTAGTACCGCCCGTCAGAAGACATGCCGCATATCTCTCCAGGCACCTATATTCTCGCTCGCCTTCAATACAGAAAAGAGGCGGGGTACTCCTGACACTGCATAGTCTGTACCGAAAGCGCGAAACATCAAATGTATCAGTGCGCATCGCTTGGTTTCATTCGACGCAAAGGAGGCGGGGACCCGGAGCGCTCCTGCCTGTGCTCCTTAGCGTTTTCAAGGTGACGACCACCTTCGTATGATAAGACAATATCTGACATCCAATCAACCCTCAACAGGCGTCCACGACGATAGAAGTTGCGCGCACTGCGGGACGGATAGCGCTCACGTTTGTTCCATTGTTCATGTTCAAGACTAGTTGGACAAAGAAGTTCATCAAGCACTACGATCACCTCCACCCGGACATTCGCGTTTCTGAGGAGAAGAAGGCCGTGCTTCTTAAGCGTCTCCGTTCACACGCATTGTTCACCCATGTTCTCTTATTTATCCCCGTTGCGTTGTTGTGGCTTGGCATCTTAGCAAGTGTCGAACAGACCCCCCTCACAGGACGGTGCGTGGCTCGTTGCACGACTACCCGTCGCTCATCACATGTGTAGGTGGCGATTAATTATTCTATCGCCCGAAGAAGAGGACGAGATTGCTGCTCAGCTTGCCGGTCCCAAATGGTATCAAGCAGTCACCGACATCCTCTCTAATGAAGGACCTCCAAAACTAATCCCTGGCCACGATTGGCGTTACCAGTGGGTTCAGGATACCCTGCACCGACTTGAGAGCGCTATCCCCATTCTGCAGCGCGAGCATGAGCTGGATGCGCACTGGCTAGACATCGGACCACACCAGCCACCTTTACCGCCACCCGCCGAATACCCTTTGAGACCTCGTCCACGTGCCACAGACAGGATGAGAAAGTTCTGTGATAGGATGAGTGGTCGGATGTCGACTTCTTCTGCACATGTCATATCCGGTCCTCCGTACTCGCTGCTTATCGCAGACAGACCTGACGCGGCAAATGCATTCTCTTATGGGTTTGGACCCGATGGTGCTTGCGGAATTGTCATCTATTCCGGGTTTCTTGATGATATTCTTTCAAAGACCCCGGAGCGTAACAGTTCCCGTCCCACCTCAACGACGCCTCACCTTCGGGACTCCTGGCTTTCCACCATGTTTGGCACTCTCTTCAGCGTACCGTCAACGTCTCCCGCAGCTCCACTACATCCTATTCCGACCGAAGAGCAGACTACAGAACTTGCCATTCTTCTCGCCCACGAAGTCGCACACTTAGTGCTGTCTCACCATCTTGAAACGCTGTCCTCGGGTACTATCATTATGCCAGCTATCATATCAATGGTTTCCGACATGGCTAGAACACTCGTGTTTCCAGTGACGATGCTCTTCGGGCCCTTTATCAATGACGCCATTGCGCAAATGGGTAAAGTAGGCTCCGGACATCTCACTGAGCTTGGGGAGTATTGCACGAGTGTGAAACAGGAAATTGAGGCGGACGTCGTCTCTGCGAGACTGCTTGCGCATGCCGGGTTCGATGCCCGTAAAGCGGTCGAGTTCTGGGAAAGCAGACAGGACACACCCAAATCGGCCCAATGTCAATGTTCCTCTGCCAAACGTTCTGATGCACCTCTGGACACCTGGAATGCTGCTAGGCCAATCATGGGTGCCTCTCACCCTGTCAACGAAGTGCGGATAGAAGGGCTGAAAAGCGAGCTCGTGAGGTGGGAATTGGAGAAGAGGGTTGCGCTGCAGCGGAGAGCCGAGGGAAAGTCGAACGAACGGAGACCCAACCTGAGTTGGGCACTGTTTTAGTAAGGTGCATTTTTTGATTGCCCTAGGGACTTGCATTCATCTACGCGCTGTTCTCGATTTACTGATCCAGCTGTCAAAACATACCTTTCATGTTGTTCATGGAATTTAGCTATCGACAATACTATTGTATTTTATTACTGGTCAGCGCTGAACACGATTCATTCAGATGTAAGACTGTGTGAAGGAGATATTGCTGCCTCCGTCGCAGGTGGGGAGGCGGAACAAGGTGCGCCCCTGGTTATGACACCATTCAGGTACCACCGTGCCACAATAGCCGGCGTGGATTCTTGTCCCATGGACCACCCAAGTCATGAGATCAAGCTGAACAACAGCTGCGGACCAAACGTGCCATGCGACCTTCACACTCTGGCTCCCCGCTATTCCATCGTATCCGTCCGTTACTCATTTTAGGGACGGAGGTTCTCCACCAGTTTGCCAAATCATTACCCAATCTTGCATTTCCCAGACATTTGATTTGCCGTATGCATTGACAGATAGTCTCATGCAAAACTTTTAAGGGTTTTCGCCCGACAATGAGCTCACACGGGTTATGCACTACCTAGTGGTAGGGTCGGCTTGGTCGCGGCACAGCTCGCCACGTCGCTCGTCGTGATAATAGCCTTGCCATACACCCTCGACCTCCTGAACTTACTCCACCACCACACTCTACCTGCCAGTGAGAGAGAGACACCGAAGTTACAAGCGGAACTTGATGCGCCGAGGGCGTGTGTGGTGATTGCCGCCCAGGGATTTCTTTGTCCCAACTGTGACACATCTGGTACGTTTTGCGCACATATAACCGGACGATGTCTAGGACGAGAGCACACGGCCCTCCACTTCCGCCCCCACTCACATTGACTCCCTCATGGGCTACCAGGCGGAACTGGACCATCTATCTCGCAACCGCAATGCGTACGCCCTTGCGCTGTCTGCATCTATGGGCTCTATATTCTACGGCTGGGACATTGGGTTGATCGGGGGCGTATTGTCTCTGACCTCCTTTCAGCAATACTTTGGCATCAACAAGATGTCCGCTACCGCGCAGGCCAACCTGGACGGGAATATCGTTTCGATTCTCCAAGCGGGGTGTTTGTGAGTCCTTCCGCACCCCGTTCTCTGCATGGCCGCCTCATTGGTTCGTCAGCTTTGGGGCATTGTCTACAGCATATATTTCCGGTCGCTTCGGGCGCAAGAGACCGCTTATCGCTTCCGGATTGATATACCTCATCGGAAGCATCATACAGACTGTCTCTGGGATAGGAAGTAGCCAAGCAGCGGCACTACGGGTGCTCTACTTTAGCCGGTTCCTGGGTGGTTTCGGACTGGGCATGTCCACCGCCCTGATTCCTTCATATGTGTCAGAGTGTACGCCGAAAGCGATTCGTGGTCGTTGTACCGGTCTCATCCAGGCTTCCAATAATATCGGCATGATGCTCAGCTGTAAGTGTTGATTTATCGACTCGCCTCTGCAGATCCTGACCAAATGTGACTTTTCAAGTCTGGGTAAACTATGGCTCATCCCTCCATGTCCCATTCGGGCAATGGCAGTGGCGGATGCCATTCGCGGTTCAAATAATCCCTGGGGTCTTATTCGTGCTCTTCATGCTCCCCCAACCAGAATCACCACGATGGTTAGTCGAACAACAATGCTACGACGAAGCTGCGAAGAGTTTGGCATACGCAGCGCGAAGCACTGTAGACGATGAGGCTGTTGTAGCGGTTCTTGAAGAGATCAAAGAAGACCTAGCCGGCAAACAGAAGACGTCGATCTGGAGGCAGTTCTGCATGATGGGTGAATCGAGGACTACGGCTCTACGATCCTTCATCCCCTCGCTCGTCATGCTGTACCAGCAATGGACTGGCACCAACGCCATCAACTACTTCAGCCCGCAAATATTTGCAGGGTTAGGTATCACAGGTATCAGTGCCGGATTGTTCGCCACCGGAGTCTATGGCGTCGTCAAAGTGGTCGCCGTCACGACGATCGTCATCTTTGCGGTAGAGAAAATGGGGAGGAAGATGTGCCTTTTCGTTGGTGGGTTGGGGCAAGGATTCATGATGCTTTGGATTGGAGGATACAGTGCAATCCACCCTCAGAAAACGATCGTCCCTGCAAGTTACGTCTCGATCCTTGCCGTCTATCTTTATGCCATCTTCTACTGCGTCGGGTTCGGACCCGTCCCATGGGTCGTCGCCGGCGAAGTTGCACCCAACCACGTGCGCACGGCGGCCATGTCACTTGCCATCGGGGTGAACTGGCTGTTCTCGTTCACGATTTCGCGCGTGACGCCCAACCTGCTCGAGGAGATCAAGTATGGGACATTTATACTGTTTGGGATGTGCTGCATGCTCATGTCAGTATGGGTATACTTTTTCTTGCCGGAGACCAAGGGGTATGCATTAGAGGACATCCGGTTCTTGTTCGAAAAGGACATGATCGTGAGGGCATTGGAAGATGCACCTGGTGGTCGCATCTTCCTGGGTGGACGGCGATCAATACCTGTGGCAGAGTTGAGGAAAGCCGCTACAGAGGATATGGCAGCGCGATCTTCGGACGAGAAGATCAGCGAGGAGAAGGTGGAGGCGATATCAAGTAGTGCTTGACTAGGCCTGCTGCGATGACTCATACGAATCTATCTGTATTAGTACCTCGTTTGAGTGGACACATTAACCATGTCTTATCTACGGAACTGGTTCTCGCTCGACACCGCAGCCCCCCCGCCCGTATCGACCCAACTGACGCTTCCAGGGTCGTTCGCAGAAGACGGCGAGGACGACGGGTCGAGCACAGCAGGCGAAGACGACGTGCCACCCGCCTTCCCAGCACTCAACAGCGCACAGCGCGCAGCTCCTTCTGCATCTGCTACCGCCCCACCGCCAGCTATTACTGCGATACTGAGCGACGATGCGTTGATGCCGCCACCGTCACTGCCCCCTCCCGACCTCGTCCGTCGACAACCTGGCGTCCCTCGCGCGCAATCCCAGCCCTATTCCCAGACT
The DNA here is from genome assembly GCA_038088755.1 of Boletus aff. separans. Classification (NCBI taxonomy): domain Eukaryota; kingdom Fungi; phylum Basidiomycota; class Agaricomycetes; order Boletales; family Boletaceae; genus Boletus; species Boletus aff. separans. Next base: position 10,590 of record JBBPJN010000712.1, read on the forward strand.
TCCTCCTTCTTGTCGTCGCCGTCGTCCTTGCTTTCGCCGATGGCCACGACGCAGCGCCCCAACAAGCCCTCGCGCAAAGTGGCGCTCGCACCGGGGTACGGTCCGCTGGACTGGGCAAGCCTGAAATCCTCTGGCCGAGACCTACGCGTGCGTTGTCGCGTTTTCGAGGCCCGGTCGCATACTAAACAAAAAGTAAACAT
>JBBPJN010000713.1:0-10780 GCA_038088755.1 Boletus aff. separans
ATACAGCGCGGTGTTGACGAGCACCCGACGGGATTGCGGTTTGCCTTTGGAAGTTATGTTGGGCGTGCCAATCTGCCGCGAAAGGACCAAGGCTGTTTGCGCCTCGATACGTTGGAGAGCAAGTTCTAAAGTAAGCGGTGAGACCGGAAATGGGAATGGGATGGAGGGATGAATACCGATGATGAAACTTTTGAAATCGGGATCTTTGAGACAGCGTGATTTGACGGATGGATTAAGCACGCAATCGAAAACGATGGCTGGCTGGCCCGCTGAGGGAAAGAGTCAGTCATGGGTGCTCATCGGAGATGAGGTTAAAAGGGACGGTGTGCACGGAGTCCAGGTGGCGCCGACCTTTGTCAGAATCTTGGCGTGCATCCGATAGGACGATGGGAACGAACCAAGCCTCTGGGTTGGATTCATCAATGTCGAGACCCTGCATTGCACGGTGTATCGCGTCGTCGCGTGCAGGAGGCGGGGATGGTATATTCTGGTCCCATGCAATATTGATGAAAATCTTGAGACCCTTTTTGACTCGGATATCATGAGGCTGGTCCGGCGTTGTGAGACGAACGAGGGCGTTGTTGGTCGCTCTTGATTTGACACAAAACCCAGGCACTGGATTGACGGCGACGGTAACCTTGCTAGGCGTGGCGGTTTGCATCGGATGTGGTGAGCGTTAGAGGTGACCCGATTGGGAAATTGAGATCTATGCACGCCAGATATTTCGGACTGCAACTCGTCCCAAATACATATAAAGGGGACCACTCTTTCGTTCCTCCGTTCCTCCATCCCCCCCCCTCCCATCCTCAGATCGTCCATTCGCCATGCCCATGCACACCGTCACCCCCCTCCCCGAAGACGACGACGAGCTCCGGCAGTACATGCAAGACAGACGTGTCATCGAGGTATGCCATCTCCCTCCCCCCGTCTTCCTCGGTCACAATTCATACACCTCCTGGACTAGTACGATCCCCTCGTCCAGCCTGCTTTGCTCAGGCATGAGATCACACCTACCGATGCATCCAGGCTCACCATCGCCTCCGCCCGCTACCGCTCAGCCCGTGTCTTGGCTGGCCAGGACGAACGGGTTCTCGTCATCGTCGGCCCTTGCTCTATACATTCCCCCGAGCAGGCCATCGAGTACGCCAAACTCCTCAAAGCCAAAATTCCCACCTGGGAAAATTTGCTGATCGTCATGCGCGCTTACTTGTGAGTCTCTGGTATCTCGTCGACGTGTACCTGACTCAACGTCACTTCTCATCGACAGTGAAGTAAGCGACCTATCGCCCGAATTCCCTCTCGACTGATCCCTCTGCAGAAACCAAGAACGACTGTAGGCTGGAAAGGCTTGATCAACGACCCCGTGTGTCCTATTGCATCGGGCATGGATCTCTTGCTCAACGTATCATATTTCCCAGGACATCGATGGATCTTTCCAGATAAACAAGGGACTCCGGATCGCGAGGCAACTCCTATGCGACCTCACCGACCTCGGTGTGCCGGTAGGTTCAGAGCTCCTCGATACCATTTCGCCTCAGTACATCGCTGATCGTACGCGGACTTCCTTTTTGATTGCTTATTGGATGCCGTCTCATTCTCGTCTTACAGTTATCTCCTGGGGTGCCATCGGTGCCAGGACAACCGAATCTCAACTTCATCGAGAACTCGCTTCTGGTGTCTCCTTCCCAATTGGCTTCAAGAATGGCACCGATGGAAGGTGGGATTCCTGTTTCCACTAATTCTTCAGCTTCCACATGCTAATCACGCATGTTCCTCGGATCAGTGTTACAGTCGCTATCGATGCCATGCGGTCAGCCTCGAATCCCCATGCGTTCATGGGTGTGACCGAGCACGGTCTCGCTGCGATCGTCAAGACACGAGGGAACCGAGATGTCCACATCATCCTCCGTGGAGGTACCAAGGGCCCTAACTATGCATCCGAACATGTCACGGTAGCTGCTAAGGCCATGGAAATGGCCCGTCCACAAAACCACCCCAGCATCATGATCGACTGTAGTCGTATGTCTCTCATCCTTTGTAATGGTGCGAGGACTCACGATGTTACTAGACGGTAACTCCCAAAAGAACCACAACAACCAACCCAAAGTCGTCGACGACATCTGCTCGCAGCTCGCTGCAGGTGATAAGACCATCACCGGTGTCATGATCGAGTCGAACATCAATGCTGGCCGTCAGGATGTGCCCCCCCAAGGCCCTAGTGGCCTCAAGCACGGTATCAGCATCACAGACGCTTGCGTCGACTGGGAGACAACTGTCGGTATGCTCGACAAGCTGAACCGAGCCGTTGGCCAGCGCCGCGCCTTCCTCATCGAGCGAGGTTTGCAGAAACCCGCTGGCTTTCAATGTCCAAACCCTCCATCTCCCTGATGCATTCACTACATTGCCGCCGTTTATGTTGTTGTATATTTAGCCATGCATTAATTCAACTTCCAGCGTGACGAGACTCATCGGGATTCGAGAACGTTGTGATGTTAACATCGTTATTTGAGCTATCCGAACGATGCGGATGCCTATTACATAGATATCATGTTTTCGGGACCCCACTGTGTCATTCAAACCATGGATGACTGAAGGTGGTGTGAATCGATGATTTCACGGGTAATCTTTTTTTAATTTCCAGTGTTCTGGACATTCTGGTGAGAGTTTATTCAACAGTTACTTAAGTAAAAGTTCAAACGTGCTGAATCTTTCATAATTGATGAACGTTTGAACCGCGATGCCGTGCATGTTCGTGTTCTGACTCTTGGCTATACAAGTGAAATCTGTTGCATACAGTGCCACGTAGTATGTACCCAAGTACCAACCACTGGGTCGATCTGCTGGCACGGTGATATCGGTTGTACCACTGGCAGCAGCGCATGCAGCCACGGGCGTCACACACCGTCAGGATCGTTCCAGGCCAAGCAATACTTGATCGATTGATCGTCTGTTTGGAGTTCTAATGTGAACAACTTCGATCTAGGCATGCATGCATATACATAAATATATACCCCTCGATCACGACCATGTTGATTGATCGTGGCTATCTTTGGGAACCCTTTCAGAGGGGGAGCTCGTGTGCAAACAGCGTCCATGATTATTTCATTCATTCAGATCCAACTTTGAGGAAAACCAGGTCGATCCTACTCTCAGACGACGACGACGACATGATCTATCATTTGCAAGGTCATTCAATTGCTCAGTGACGACTCTACGAGTCGGCACCCGGGCGCAGCCCTCCGAGTTGCCTCGGACGATGATTTCAGAATCGCCGTTTGGACCGTGAACACAAGAGCGTCACGTGGAAATACTGTACACACGCACACTACATGACATCGTATGATAGCATCAGCCTTGCAAGGCTAAAACGTGGCACAAAACGCACTTTTTTGGTTGGTACTACGTCGATTTGATCAGGAACACGGAACGCCGAACGTGTTCATTTCGTCAGTGCATCGACAACGCTGAAGATTAATTTAGGCCCCAAACTGCCAGAGAAAAAGAAAGCACTTCCAACACGGCCCTTGTCGGCACGCTACCGCCAGCGCCAACGCAAAAGGCACGAAATGACGCTCACGAGTACTAAACATCGGTTAGGATGATATAGGTATTTCACGTCTCAAGCGTTCCTTTGCTTAGGAAACCCCTTGCCACGCCTCAACGATTCGATCTAGCGATGCCCCTGACCATCCAGACCCGAATGCATTGATCATCTTGGTCCCCGTACCTCGCAGCACCTCTTTGATCCCCACGTCGAGCGTCTGCAGATCCGCGGTTCCTTCGGGCGGCGGTCGGCTCGTGCTATGCATGTGCGCCTCTCGCGCAAGTTGGCGCAGTATCACGAGAAGAGAAGCGGATGGAACACCGTTTCGCATGAGGTACCAGGCGAGCCAGCGGGACACTTGTCCTTGTGCCGAGAGCTCAGCAGTTGACACTGTGTCGATCCCTGATTGTGTTGCATCAAAGACCGGTTCGCCGCGGGCGTAGCGGCCGAGGACCTTGATGAACTTGGGCTGGTTCTGCACTTTGCCAAGACGTTCATCGAGAGCCTGCAGAGCCCCCGATACGGTGTTCTCGCGAACGAGGGGTGGTCGCGGATTGTTTTCTGCTCGACCACTGAACCGGCGGTCAAAGACTTTGCTGTAGAAATCGACCGCGAATCGCAGGTCTTGCAGGCGAAGGTGGAAATGGGACGTGGACTGCGGTTGCATGCGATATTGATACAGTGTAAGATGCGACTGGAGGGTTTCCATCTTGTCTTGCAGAATGCTGTCTAGTAGTGCGGCATGGCAATATGCGTGGAAGGTTCTCTCTTCGGGTGTCTCGCCATCGTCTCGGGAGAAATAGTCCGCAAATGCGAGGAAGAGTATGTCGTTTGAAAAGGAAGAGATGAAGTGTGTGAGGTCACTGGCGGGATGCGCTTTCGCTTCCGTCAGCTGCGGGAAATCCAGAGTAGCGGCACTGCCAGCAGAGGAACCAGAGCGAACAAACAAACTCCTGCTCCCTCTGGGATCCTCAGTGTAGCTCAGGAACGCTGTGCGACGCTTGACGTATAGAGTTTGATTCCTCAAAAAACTCATCTTGTGTTCGGGAACGTGCTCAAAGTCCACGAAGAAAGGCCAGTAGCGAGGTGTATCGATCCTGATGGACACGAGCTTCCCAAAGTCCGGTATCAATGTGGGAGAGATGAGCTGCGTGACGCCCTTCTCGTTTCCCTCCCTTGTCGTGATCTTGACGGGGAGATATACTGCTTCACGCGTCGTAACGTCTCGCGCAATGAGGCAACGAGGTTCTACTGCAAGGACCCACAGGTGTCGCAAAGCCTGCAAGTAGCTCTTATTGTCTGATGAGACGTGGTGGAAACGAGGGAAGAAAGCAGTGACCATGCATGCAATGGCCGCGTTAGAGGTTCCTAGAGTGAAACGACCAGCCCCAAGGAACAGCAAACCGAGCGATAGATGTGTCGCCACATGCACGCCATACCTGAAAGCCTGGTGGTACATCCCGAACGCATACCTGAGCCGCCTTAAGCACGAGATCTCCCCAGTGCCTGCCATAACCATGCAAAGTGCAATCGAAATGAGGTTGAGACCCTCTCGCATAGCCGAGCGCTTGATTTTATGATCAAAAGCAGGACCTAGAGATCTATCATTCGCCGCTGTGGTGACTTAAATCACGAAACTTACCGCTCGTCGCGACGAATCGGCTATATGTGTCAAAATAGTTTGACAACATGATGTAAGCCTCATGACGGGCAGTACCAGCATATTTCAATCCAACGGCAAAGCAGTAGCCCGCGATGATGTTGAAGTACGCCAACTCGACGGCATCATCAGCTCGTTGCTTGTTCGAGATGTGGTCCTGCATAGCAGTCATGATGGGCTCGGGAATTTGAGACATCAACCAGTCTGCGGTCGATCCAATCGAGTTCCACATGATCAGCGACCGCGCAATCGTGCGCATGACCAAGAAACTCGGTTGGATGTGATTCAGTTCGATGACCGTGCTCGGAAGCTCAAGAATATCAGCGACATCTTTTTGTTCTGTCTTCAGGTACATAAGGCCCAACGCCATGGTCGCGGCTGGAGACGTGATGTTGACATCGAACGTGGGACGGTGCCGCCCAGCGATGTTGGTCTTCGTTTCGCCATGAATAAGCACGCGTAGCCGGTGGAGACAAGCGACATCAGCCGGGATAGGTGACCCTTTTCCGAGCATGATCATCCCAAAGGCAAGAGCGGCAGAATACGTGTATGCTTCTCTGTGCTCGTTACTGAGATCTGGCTGTACAAGATCCTTGCGACTGATTTGGTTGAGACAAACTTCGGCCATGCGACGATCCTTCGTGCCCAAGTAAAGAAGTCCGACCCCGGCGAATCCAGCAGCCTGAGTCATGAGGGAAACGTTGAGATCCACTGTTGGTGTCGGGAGTAGTGCTGGAGTATGAACAGCTAGTAGTTTTGTGACGTGCATATTTCCTGACCCGACATTTGCTGCAGATAGACCGAGGAGAACGCCGATGGATGTCAGATCATGTTTTGGCGTGAGATACCCAAAAGTATGCCAAGTAAGCATTTCCTTGAGGTGGCCCGTCAATCCGAGTCCGTACAAGAACCCTGCATGCTCTGGGGTCAATTCTGAAGGTTTGTTGAATGCGATCCAGGAACTCTCCACGCCTCGCGCCCAGGGAGCAATGCGCAACCCTGCAGCGACCCCGTTGTGAAACTCGCCCCAGTTCGTGCACTCGAGAGGTATCTTACTAGGTTCAGGTCCAGTGATGACGTTGGAGGGCTGGATCCTGATCTGATACTCTAGCTTGGGAATGACGTATGCCTCGCGAGTGACCGTTAGTACTGAGCCAAAGGTGAACATCGCTCTGCCATAGGGCAAGGCCAATGTCCTTTCTGCGATCCGCACGACTTGGTGCTGCTGTTCTTTCGCTTGGTCATGTTCGCTGCAAGAATGGTTGACCATTCTGTTCGAAAGAGAGGCACCACGACTCACTTCAAGTCTGGTCGCTCGATAAGTCGCACAGATGGGATCGTCGACGAGCAAAGCATACGTGCTACTTCTTCCAACCGACGATCCTGGCCAAAGCGTATACTTGCAAAAGATTTCAGATCTAGTTCTACACCTGAAAGTGCATCGACCTCCCCCGCGCTTGCGGCTTTCGCTTGTTCTACCAACGTACTTATGGTGGTCCGACGATGGGTGGTCTGATAAAGGATTAGTACACGGCGATGACCGCAGATGGAATCATACCATGTATGTCTCAGCAGACTGATAAATTCCCTGTTGCGAGATTACCGGTTGAACCATTGCGACGCTGAAAGCTAGGTCGCGTCTGCCAATGAGCTCGTAATGCTCTGGTTGCCAGTGGGAAGGAGGTGAAAGCTGGCAAGTCCGGATGGCTTCACGCAGAGGCGCAGCGATGCCCAGAGGCAGGCTGTCCAAGAATGAATGTCCCTTTTTTGCTGTACCCCACATACGCACAAGTGTCTCGACGGTCACCTCAGCTCGTTTCTGCGCAGATGTTGAGCCATCAGAAAGGCAGAGGTATGCAGTAGTGAGACGTTGAAGAGAACTTAATGGTTCGACTTTGCCAAAAGCGTATGAAGGTTGGATATCGAACATGGCGGCTAGACGTGAGGTTTCGTATGCCGGAAATCTCCAGTCAGGGTTGCTAATCCTGCCATACAATATCGCGGCCATATCCGGAGGCCAAACTGGTATTCGATCGTCAAGCATCTCAACCCCTGCGACAAGGTCAGCCTGGTCTCGCCATGGACGGACATGCTACGCACGCGTGGTAGAAGGTGAAGGCCAAGCGGGCATGATGTTGGGACAAAGGCGCTTCCAGTAATCTGCCCACTCCGGCCTTATTATGTGGGCAATTTGGCAGACCAAAGGCACGAGTAATACGAGGGAATCATGTCGGTGAACCACAAGTCGGAGATCCTCGGCAAGCATATGTAGCGCATACAGCACGGGTGCGAGTAAGGGGTTGGATTTAACCGCTACCAGAGTGAATTGACGACCTTTCAGATGAGTGGGAAGAGAGAGGTGCTGTAGCGCGGGATCATCCTGAAAATTCCGGGCGCTGACACTTAGAGAAAAGAACTGTTCCCAATCTACCGAAAATGACGCGTAACGATTGGATGGATAAGATACTCCAAGATTCAGAATCTTGGCGAGTGCATAGGACAACACGTGAAATTCTAAATTTGAAGAGGTAGAGAAGTTCCGGAGCGACCATGTTCGGAGAAATTCTAGGTGCAAATTAAATGCGTCTTTCGTGGGGATGACAAGGGACAGAGCTTGCAGCGCTTGGTTGACGAGACGATCGCGAGGGAGCATGTCGAATTTACCACGATACGCTTGGGCCCCGGCACAGAGCAACGTGACCGATGACACGCAGGTCGACTTGATTGATGTTATGCCCGTTACCGGAACAAGTGCATCTTTTTCTGCGTTACCGGCATTCCCGGCCGGAGCGATCGCCAATACGATAGGCAGTTCTTGCAGCCCATGAGTGAAGATTGTCATCGAGCCATCCGACTTGACAGCTAGCAAATCCCATATCTCTTTGCGAGTAGCGCCAACGGGAACCACGGATACGGCGTCGATGGTCGTCAGGTAGTTGCACGCAACCATCTTGTTCGCCTCCTGCACAGTGAGAAGGAAAACCGTAGTCGGCACGCCGGGCATGCAGATCCCCAGCAACGTGTGATCGCGAACACCATCAAAACGTTGGTCGAAGAGCGCCGCGGAAATTTGAGAAGCTGGTCCCTGCCTAACGCGCGGCATGATATTCCCGAGCGAGTCACCCGAGTATGCAAAACACTTACAACTCGCCGGGATACGGGTGGGTTATCAACCTCTGTGCCCAAAAGGAGGCATTCATCTTGCCATGTTCCGCAGCAGTAACCATTGCCTGCCCCTCTCCATCGCTTCCGAGAGCCATACGGTCTAGGTTGAAACTGAGGTCAAAGCGAGACGGTGAGGTTCGACGACAAGGTTGGTAAACATAACGCCAGACGGATAGCTCTTGCCGTTCAGAGTTGAACGTTATGAGGATGTCATCGATGGCAAATGGTTTCCGAGACACCCAGACAACCTCTTCGATGGCAGGAATAACAACCAAGGGCCGAGAGTAATTCTCTTCTTCGTCCGAAAGGCAAGCAGGACGACCGGGAAAACTGCCCACTATGCCGGCAGTTATGCCGACGGCAGCCGGCTCTGAGAAGGGATTTGTGATCGTGAACGTGGTAGGAAGAGGCGCGTCACCAGTGGCACGAGAATCGTCAATCTCCAGTGGATCGAGGTGGCGTTGTATCATGACACCATGGGGATGGAGGGGCCAAGCGTTGCGAACGAGGAAGGGTAGGGAAAATGTGTAGTCGGTTCCATTGATCAGGTAGACCTTGCCAATGCTGCGCAGGAATACGAACACTGCTGCAACTTCCTCCTCGGCGTGTTTGTTCTTCTGCCGCTCCTCCTGGATGGTTCTGAAAGGACCAAAGATGGATTCGGTCAATGGGTCTGCCTGCTGCTCGTTTGATTTGGAGGTGTAATGGGCACTGCCGTGCACGGGACCTGTGGTGTTAGTACTGTAGGCAAACCTGCCCAAGCACGCGCATTGTATAGTCTGATCTTCGTCGGTGAAATCCCATTTTCTCTGGATGACACCCCCATGGCTGAGAACCACGCAGCGATCATTCCATGCCAACTCTTGCTCCGCCCATGAGTCACACCTGTCGTCGTATAGCGGTGCATAGACAGTGTTGATTGAGTTGGACGCAGATCCCCTCAAAGCATTCCTGATGGAACGGAGTAGAGCAGACTCCTCGAGCTGTGGTCCTGGAGTGCGTGATATTTGGTGGGATAGAAATTTGACGGCGGGGGAGGGTGTATCAGGGTGGACTCGAATGACGATCGAGTCGGAGGAATTCATGGCGGAATAACCACACGACAGAGTCAAGTCACACTTCGAAGCTTCGTGCGCTGCACTCGCATGGGCACAGGCTTGTACACCGTAAACAAACATTCTTTTAACAGGGTGACCTGGATATTGACTCGTCTTTTCTGTAGCACTACGAAAGGTACACTAATATATATGTTCCAAAAAATATAAATGAGCAAGATAAACATGCTGTGAAGATGCAGTATACTCCGAGAGATCCTATACTTGACAGACAGAGAGGAACGACATGATTGTGATCCCCGATAACTCCAAACAGTCCGTGAGTGAGCGTGCAAAGACGGCGAATGACAATAAATAATCTAATACGAATATTCCGCGAAGAAAGTCCTGCGTCAGAAACGGAAAAATTACAGGGCTCCGGCCCTACGTCGCTGTGTAGGACGAATTCAGTGCTGCACCAATTGCAAAGCAACTTTAATTACGTTAAGGTGATTGGCGACGCAACATCTCCTGACTGCCCTTCCTGCTCCCAACAAGGTCGTCGTGGTGGGGCAAAGCAATGCCCCCAATATTCGTCGTCTCTTCATCGTTGAGCTTCCAAATATTGCCAAGTGGGAAGTTGGATGCAGACTCATCGCGAGCCACTACTCGTTCTCGACCAGCACGAGGAGAAGAGGCAGTATCCTCGTATTCCTCGATGGACAAGTCTGCAGAAGATGTCGATGTGGGGGATAAAGTGGGCGACTGGACGATATCTTGCAAGAAGGAAGGTAGGAGTGGAACTGGGGCGTTGACAGGGAGTGCATCTTCGAACTCCCTCATGCCTGGGAACGCAGGCAACGCTTGTCGGTGCGGCCCCGAGGTCTCGTATATAAACTGCGGGTCAGGATACTGAGTGGTGGTACGAAGATCAACCTGTGAACGGCTGAGCCTTGACGACGGTGTGACAACCTCTGGTGGACATTGGTGCTGCATTTGTGTCACCGTGTTTCGACGAGAGGCATCAAAAGAGGGTGTGGTTCTCAGAGGCAGCTGATTTTGAGCGAGAAGGGATGTCAATAGGTTAATCCGCTCGGACTGCACAGCAGCCGAGATAGAATCACCATTACCCTCAGCGTCTAAGAAATCCATCATTGAGAACAGCAAGGTAGAATGGGAGAAAATGCCCACAGGGGTAGCAAGTCTGGCAAACTTTACGCCTTCTCCAGTTCAGATAGTTGCACTTCTGACAGATCCAATCGCCGGGTTGATGTTCAATAGGTCCGCGATTTCCTGTATTCAATATGGGGGGTTGCTGGGATGTAAATCAGCTACTGGGAGATCTCCAAGTGGTCCAATTTGTCTTACCAGAACTCC
>JBBPJN010000715.1:0-10778 GCA_038088755.1 Boletus aff. separans
CTATTTCGTGTGTATTCTCGCATCCCGCACCCTCTGCCCACCCTTACCCCCCCAGATCACCGCCGTGGTGTCAGGTACAGTCGCTTACGGCGCAATCTCCCTCCTCAAGAAATACCTCCTCCCCCATCTGAAACCACCGACCGCCACCGCGTACGAACAGGACCGTGATGCCCTCACCGCCCAATTCGATGCCGCAGAAGCACTTCTCAAGGAAATCCAAGCAGAGACGGCTTCTGTACGAGCAGCGGTTGACGAGCAAAGAGAACGCGTCGACACGGCCTCTAGAGACGTCCAGGCAGTAGTTGCCGAGATGCGCCAAGGTGAGACAAAAACGAGAGATGAAATGCGCGAAATTCGCGACGAGATCGAGAACATCCGAGAAATGTTACCCAAGGTAGTCCACACTCTTCCCGCCTTTCCACCCTTTAATCATTGGTTACCCTCAAGATGATTGAGAAGAACAAGGAAACCCAGAAACAATCTCTCGCAGAGCTGCAACAAGAACTCAAGTCACTCAAGGCACTTTTGCTTAGCCGCGGTCCAAGCGCTTCAACGAGTTCGTCCTCAACGCCGTTACCATCTCTGACGGGCAGACCATCCATTCCGTCCTGGCAACTCGCGAATACCGCCTCCACACTAGCCCCTTCAGAGTCCCCGGGAGCCAGTCCCCCGACTATTTCAAACGGTAAAGGGAAGGAAATGGAGTTGTCTCCCGACGAAAGCTCGTAATATAATGTTTTGTGTCGTTTAGAGATACTTGGGTTGAATGTAATGGTCAAGTCGACACATGTAAGGTAGCGACCAACAAGGTGTCGACTGTTCCTGTGTCCCAGCCCCGAATGTTCTCCCAGTTCCGCCAAGCAGTAGAGAGTCTCGCCCAGCCCCTCCCTCGCAGTCAGTCGCCAGACTCTCAGCACCAGTCTTCAGCACAGCTGGCCGAAAGTGCCCTCGTGAACCTTCGCAAGTCAATTGCCGCACAACGAACTACGAATCCTGCTCAACAGAGCACCGCCCCGAACCCCAGGCCACGGTCTGCTAGCCCCGGCCCTTCGTCAACCACGAAGAGCACAAGCGATTCTGGCTCGCGCAAGACCACCCTTGAGGAGCGTCTACGTGCGTCCTTTGCCACATCCGAAGCTTCAGGAGCTGGCACGTCGGCGAACCCATCGACTGCCTCTCATGCGGCCCCTGTTACACGAGATCCGCTTTCACCTACGTCGACGCCATCACTAGACCCTCCGAGCCTTGCAAAAGGAACCACTGACCCTGCTCTCGAGACCCCCGCTGGCGGCTCCGTTCAGCCCGAAGAATGCACAGATAGTGCTCTGGTCCCTCCTCCACAAGAACCCAGCGATGCTCCGCAGTCACCAAGTAAAGCGTCACCTGCCGACCCCCAGGATCCTGCTAGCTTAACTACGGGCTTCAAGAACACGTCGGACAGTACACTCATAGACTCCGCTACCGATCCTTGTGTTGGTGTAACACTAACACAAGCGGAACCAGGAACGACGCACACGGTCACATCCCAACCCCATGACATGCAACAAGTTTCCGAGGTTGTTGACGCGTCGACGGTAGACGCAGAGGTTCCCATAGAGGAGTGTGTCAAAGCAGACCCTGAACCTACGGTAATCGACAAGCCAAAGGATGCGGATATCGAGGCGCTTCAAGAGCGCCTCGAACTGGTGGAGCAAAGATTTGCAGGTAAAGTCGGATATATTGCACACTTGCGTTAGCATAAACATTTGTGTACACTAGACGTATCCACCTCGTTCAAGAAACTTCAAGTCGAAAGGCGGGATATAGATAGCGTCATCAGTGAGTTAACGCCGTTAGAAGGATCAAAGGACGTCGCAGCCTTGCGCGAGTATCTCATCAATGTCAATATGAAAGTCGAGGTAAGCAGGAGTCCAACCACGGTGGATCTGGTCACAAATTTTTCCCCAGCTCAGCCAAGATGAAGTACAGCGACTCAATGGAAAGCTCACGCGTACGCTCATTGGTTTTTGTTTTCTTGTCGTTCCTCAAAACGTGACATCTACAGGGCAGGAAGAACTGCGGGATACTCATCGACTGGAGACTGCTTCTCAAGCGGATCAAATTGAACAACTGCGACAACAATTGACCGAGGCTGAAGCCCTTCTCACTGCATCGCAATCGACAGTGTCGCAAGCAGAAGAGGACAATGCAAAACGGGACTCCGATATTGAACACCTGCGTGCCGAAGTTTCCAAGGCAAACACAATCGCCAAAGAGGAGGAGGAGAAAAGAGTCAAAGCCATAGGTTTACTCAAAACTGTGAGGCAGAAGCTAGTAAAGGCGGAGAAGGAGAGGGATGATGTATTGCGAGAGCTGAATGAGACGAGAGACGAGAACTTGAGGGAGAAAGAAAAGGATCGCGCCGAACGAGCCAACTTGGAAAGGGAAGTCGATGCAGTCAACGCGGAACGAGAGAAAACGATCTCTGCGTTACGAGCACAATTCGACAAGGACATCGCTGCCGCAAAGGACCGTGCGGAAAGAGATATTCAAACTGCAAGAAAACAATTCGATACCGAAATGAACGGATTAAAGGTAACCCATCGTGTAATATTAATTGCTTGCTCATAACCTTCCAGACTTCGCATTCTGCGGAAATTTCTGCCAGAAAAACGCGCATCAGCACCCTTGAGAGCACTGTGGCCAACCTCGCCGACGAAAATAAATCATTTTTTGAACACCTGGAGCTAAGACAGGCTGAACTCGAGTCCTCTCAGTGTCATGCCGAGTCACTTCAGGCCCAAAACACAGAACTCCAGTTTCAGCTGAAAGAATTGCGAGACCGAATCGCTCTTCTTAATGATGCGGTCGGTGAGCTCCAGGGTGAACGCGAAATGCAATCACGAGCCCCAGGTGTTTCTACTGAGGAGGTTTCACAGCTAGTCTCCTCGATAGAAGTCAGATACGAGACAAAGCTCTCGGAACTCAAAAAGACGTTGACGACCGCTGAGAAAGAGCGCACCGAAGCCGAAGCAAACTGGAGTCGCAAACTCACAGAAAAGGCCAAGGAGACAGAAGAGCTGAAGCGCATGCTTCAGTCCTCTGTTCAACTGCGCGAGCGGGATGAAGATGTGACTGCGGCGTTAAAAGCAGAGATTGAGAAACTCGAAACCGAGGCTCGATCACAACAAAGTCGATTACACGAACTCCAAACTCATATTGACGCGTTCAAGGACGCGGAGGTTGGTTTGCATACGTTCCATAATAGCGTCTTGCTAATCGGTGTCTCGGCACAGTCAACCTTGCATCGACGCCTCTCGGAGGTTGCAACCCGTGCCGACGACAGCGAGAAACAACTCGAGGAGAGTAAATCCAGAGAAGCTCAACTACGCACACAGAATAAAGTATGGTTCGTGATATTCTGGAATCACCTCGCTCAACAAGAGATAGACCCTTTGGGATGAACTTCGAAAGGTCCGAAATTCGGTTGCCGTTCTGGAAAGACAGCGCAATCCGGGTGCTGGATATTGGTCATCCAGATCAGAAGCCACGGACTCACGGACTTCCATGTCGTCCATCCCCGACGCACCTTCGCTCCCTCCGGCCAAGGATGAAGAAGAAATTAGTTATGAGTACCTGCGGAATGTCATTCTTCAATTCCTAGAACACAAGGAGATGAGAGTAAGTACTCGAGACCAATTCACCCGGGATGTAGGTGACAAGACTCTCTAGCCAAATCTCGTGCGAGTCTTGTCAACAATTTTGCGCTTCACTCCTCAGGAGACACGACGGCTCATGTCTAAAGTATGATGAGAGTGATACCATCAATGCTTTCGATACCTTTACTCGCGACTACTTTTTGGTTGTTGATGGCCTGTGTTTGGACTTGACCTAGTAAACAGTGCTGCAGTAGTAGCAATCCGTGTCGCACATCTAGTACTGTGCCAAGTGCTCAGCTTCTTCCCCACCTCTTTTTGCACCGACCACTTGGCCAAGGACTCGAACTGAAATCCATGTCTCTGGAGACCTTGACACGGAATTCATTCCAAAGTGGCATCTCTCCAGCTCAGGTGAGGTGCAGCTAGAGGCTCGGACATCCATTTTAATCCATCAACTCACACTCGAAGTGGCTTCGGCTTTGCAAACTATGGGTGTACAAGGAAACGTCGGGCCAGGGTTCACTCGATGTCGGGCCCGCAATTAGTGGTGTGCAGATATGCGCTTGGTGTCAGAGAACTAACCCATGAAGCGCACGCTGCAATCTAACAGACGCGCTTATCGCACTATGTGGCATCTACGATGCCAACTCTGTTCTCCTGGACTATCTCAGACACGCCCTAAGTAATGGGCTTGTATCAACTTCAGATTTTGTTGCTACGTTCCTTCGCGCCGCACGCTCATCACAGCTTCAAAATAGCTCAACGCTGGACGTGCTTTGTCGCACAGCGTTGAACGCACACTATGCCTCTGAAATGCCTCCGCTCGGCTCCCTTCTCCCCTCTGCGTGCTCACAGACTCCCATACTAGCCATAGTAAACGATGCGCTGGCCTTCCTTCGTCATGCCTACTCCCTCCCGCCTTCCGGTTTCCACACGCTCTCGACATCCGCTTCAGAGCTTGTCACCTTGATCTTGCCCTGCGTTCCAGATATTTTGCAAATGTCGACAACCCAGGCCATGATATGTTTCGGAGACGCCAATGACTTGCTCCATTCCGTGAGACTTTCTCCAGAGGTTCGTCAGGCGCTGGAAACATTCGTGTTCTCCTTGAGTCTCCTCATTGGAGATGACGCCAAGGTCGCTCGCGAGGCACAGATAATACACACTCAACTTGCCCTCGGGAAGAGCGACATGTTGGGTTCCAACCTCGAAGCCGATTCCATCTCCTGCGGTCTATTACTGCAGTCTCTCGTAAGCCATCCCCCCATTTCGTTGTTATTGCGCTAACAACGTGCAAGATTTCATCACGAGCTAGCGACTACGGTGCCGGTAGTGATTTAGAGGCTGTGGTACTGTTAACAAGTTTATTGCGATGGACATCCTTGGCTCCAAATGTCTTTTGCACCCAAATGCTACTGGCATCCTTGACGTGTGTTGCCCAAAGCTCACCGAAAGGCATTCATGACGGGTCCTTTTTCATGTGGAGAACGTTTGTCCTTGGGCGCGTGAGGTGTCTTGATTCGTGCGTAACTCTCAGTACGCTAAGCTTGAGCATACAGCTACCTCGCCTCTTGCAAACCTTTGAAAAAGAGTTGGAGGGTCATGGAACAGTTGAGGCAGACTGGGTGTGTCGTAACCACTTTCGTACGCTAACATCACCTCATCGTCCTGCAGCGGGCTGCAATGCATACCGCAGTCTCAGCGATGCTTCAACGTTCCGATTTGCTATCGCGGTGTGACAACGTCCAAGCGCAGGCGAGGGCCAGGGAATCAAGTGAAGAAGAAACTGCGAGGTTCGGATCCCTCTCTGGGATGTTGTCATTAACTCATACAGGTTTCAGCCCAGGCTCATTCGTCAGAGATTTCATGCAGCAGTTATACGCGGTTGGACTCATAGACCAGGCGTTCGCAGTGAATGCGGACCCCACTCTCGCCAACGATTCGGGGACACGCCTCCAGGCCGAAGCTTTCGAGCACAACTGCACACTTGAGGTGAAGCAGTCATTCTGCATACAGAACATTGGCCGACATCAATTTTACAGAGCTACCTTGAGTTAAGACTCACGATGGAACTTGGTGAGGAAGATACACGGACATTATTGCATCGTATTCGTTTGGATCCGGGCAGTCACTATTTCTTCGCTCAAGTGGTCCGCAAAGTGAGTGACAGAAACTTTTGATCCTTGGATGGTGTGTAATGAATATCCACAGCGTTTCGCATCCCACTCAAAGTCTGGAGATTTAGAAGTTTTGAGTCATCTCACCAAGATGCTGTATGCGCATGATTTTGCACTCGATATCCTGTCTCTCCACCTGAAGATCACGGACCTTGTTTTTGAGGCATTGGGATTACTATGCGAGTATGACTGCGAGACCATCGGTATGTATACTTCTCAGCGATTTTGAATACTCACTGAGTGGCACAGGTGATCCACAAACGGCTGTTAGCCATCTGGGGGACGTTGTACTATTCATCCAGATGGCGTTGACCAAGTTTCAGGTTAGTATATCCACGCGTGTTCCTTGATCTTGTCGAAATCGATGTCTTGCAGATTTCAGCACCCTCGCTGAGGAGAGGTAGTAAAGTGCTCCGCACAGATATTTTACGTTCCTCGCGGGCCTACCATCTGGAGGATCTCCCTCCTGAGGTAAAATCGGTGTTCACTGGATGGTTTAAAGCTATATTCGACAAGAGTAGCGAAGGTATTGATGATACTATACTCCGGTAGACTCAAGCATTCCTTCTCTTGCTGTCACATCTAACCTGTCATTCAGGTCGACTAAACCCAAAACGCTGCTCCAAATGTCTCCGACGCTCTTCTCTCATGCTTGTCTCGCACGACAAGAGGGACGAATAGATAAAGACGACCTGCACAACGGCATCTCGTATTTCCTCGGTCCCCTTCTCAACTGGACACTCGTAGGCGTTGTTCATGCGATGCTTTTTGAAGTCCAGCAACGGGGGTGAGTTTTCGCGTCGCATTTTTTCGATTCTTGAGAAGTGAGTGCTGTAGGTTCGCTGCCCCTGTTCAACTCGAGGTTCTACAAAATCTGTTAGTGGAATCGACTTGTCCACGTGTAGTCCTGCGCCTCTGTAGTCCAAACATTCTGAAAATACTCTCTGGAAAGCGTACACAAATCATCATTTCGAGTCTCCATTACGACATTGGCGCCATTAGATCTATTGCATTCCGGACACTGTCCGTCAAAAAAGACGGTGAGGACGCTTCACCTTTTGTTGATCTTTCGACGGTGACCACGTTGGTGTTAGGAAGCGGCCAATCACCGGAAGACTCTGCAGCCGCACCACCAGAGGCGTTCTTGGATTTCCCTAGGCGGGAGATCCGCGATGCTTTTGCGTTGGCACGGCAGCATAAAGCGCCTCGTATTGACGTGGGTCGCTGCCTCGCCATCACCACACCTACAAAGTTTCTACTGTCACTTTGGACTGAGCTGTGTGTTGCCGCGAGCCTCGGA
This sequence comes from Boletus aff. separans, assembly GCA_038088755.1. Taxonomy (NCBI): domain Eukaryota; kingdom Fungi; phylum Basidiomycota; class Agaricomycetes; order Boletales; family Boletaceae; genus Boletus; species Boletus aff. separans. Next base: position 7,116 of record JBBPJN010000715.1, read on the forward strand.
GAAACGGAGACGTGTCGTCGCATCATGACGTTCGTGCTCGTCGTGCCGCGTGCTGGTGTACCCCCGCTCCTCCCCCTCTTCATGTACAACGTTCTCCCGCAGTTGATCGCTGCAGTCGATCGGCAAGGAGGCGACACGAGCGTCAACACTGAGCTTTTGGCAACGATCATCGCAGGCGCCCTCTCCAGTGCCCTTCACCTCGAACGGGCACTGCAGACCATTTGCAACGAACACGCTATGGTGCTGGGACAGGCAAGTGCTGTATTGGCAAGGAAACTAGCTGCGGACCTCCGCGCACGGAAAGCAAATTCGCATACGAGCAGGTCAATCCTCGAATATCTGGGTACATCATCTCCCTTTGCTGCAAACTTTCCTGTGTTTATGACGTGATATATACAATGAAAATATCTACAGTATATAATAGGGACCATGTGATCTGAGGCGACACCGAGTGTAACTCTGCTTCTTATGCCGTGGATGTTGGTGGAGCTGCTCATGGCATCGTCAAACGGAATTACAATCTCAACTTTCGATAAAGACGCACGACAACAAGCGTTTTCCAAAGGATCGCAACTCTGATCGGACGGGCAAAGAATAAGGCAAGACGAGTCCCTAGACATCTAGCGGACCGGTCAATTAACGACTGTTCATATTCATCGAGCCAGCTGGTTTACGAACCTTTAACTGATCGGGTATCACGTGGGGGCTAGGTGGGTGATATTCAGGCTGGATAGTACTGGAATGGATTCCATGGTGGTGAAGAACTTTGCGAATCTCTACAGCGACTGGCATGAAGTCATGATCCCGGGATGCCATTACATGCACTGATGCAACTATTTTGGATTCAGAGAGTTGCCAGATGTGAAGCTCATGGACCGAAAACACGCCATTGACTTGTAAAATCGATGCGCGGACATCATCGAGGGATATTGTTGGCGGGACACCTTGTAACAGAATAAAGGATGCGCTTTGAACTTGAGGCAGTGCAGGAATGAGATGCCACATCATAAAGCAGAACGACGGGCAAACGCACCCAATGGCAAGGCGGAGGAAAATATGATCACGGTGATCACAAGACTAATCAGCGGATCAAAGTAATACTTGTATTCCCACGTCGTGAGCCAGATAGCGAGGCCGGTAGCGATCACACCGACGTTGCCCAGGGCGTCGCCCAAGACGTGTAGTACTAGTGCTTGCATGTTCATGGAACCGTGCCCGTGCCCGTGCCCATGAGCAACGTGTTCCGTGGACACCCGAGATGGTCGGGAAGGATCCTCGGTCGGTGCCCTGAGGAGAGGCGTTTCTTCGCTTGAGCGAGTAGCGGCGTCCTGAGTGAGTGTAGAGGATGCAATGTCTTGGGCAGTTTGCACGAGGGAGGCACGTGTAGCGACAGGATGTCCATATAGCGACGAGTAGGATGTGGAGCGGTTTCGGGAAGCACCGTTGTTGCCTTGAACGACGTGTATGCTGGCGGGTCGAGATGATGGGGCACTGCCTTTGTGTTCGTGGGTGTGGCCATGCTCTGGGATGGATGGTGTTAAGTCGGTGATGAGAAAAGCCAGGGTGACCGTACCGTGGAAGAGGAATAGGCCGACGATATTAGATGCCAAGCCGAAAGATCCGACTACGACTACTAAACGAGGGTTTGATATGTCTGCGAAGATTGAGTGGCAGGCCATGGTGGCACAAATAAATGATGCACACCAGGGGTGCCGAAGAAGCGTTCCAAAGCTTCCATGGTGATCGAGAAGCAGAGTGCCAGCAGGAAAACACCATTGATGAGGGCGGCAAGGATCTCTGCTCTGTGCCAGCCGTAGGAATAGCGGGAATCAGATGCATTCTTAGTGGAGAGCTGGTGTAGGGCGTTGAGAGAGGGGTGTTGGGATGAGTGCCACAAGACTGCCACACACCCTGATAGCATAGAGAGCCACGACCAGGCTCATTACGTCGCTGCGGGGGGATGAGAGAGGGCTGGGACGCAGGATCGGGACATACATACTTGAGCATATGAAAGCTGTCGGCGACGAGGGCGAGCGAGCCGACGGCATAACCTAGGGGGATTAGAAGGGGATGGGGAAGGGGAGGCTGCCAACACACCGGCGATGAGTTCTATGAAAAAGAAGAGGACGTCTATCGCGAGGAGGAGCGTTATCCGCGCCGAACGAGACACGGCCATGTCGGGAGCGACTGGGGGGAGGCGAAAGCGACAATAATCGGATCACAAGGTGTTCATCGCTTAGTCAGCGTCCTCCTCTTGCCACCAAACCACCCATTGAAACAAAAAATGGCCGCTCCATCGATGGCCGCAGCCCTGGCTGCATCGCTGCCAGCACCCGCACCCGCACCCGCACCAGCCGCGCCAACATATGAGGCCATTCCACCCTCCATGTCTACCGCCATCGACATCGAGGCAGAGATACCGCTCACTTGCGTACAACTAGATGCACTGGTATGCCACATTCATATCCGCCCCAGCGATCCACTTCTCCCCCGCTGGTATCATGGTCTCTGATGTTCCGCTGGCGGCGGTGTTGTAGGTTGTTACGAAAATTGTACAGCATGGCCGCGAGGCTCCGTCTGCTTCCGCGCACGGCCTTTTGCTTGGACTTGACCTTGATGGCATCCTTGAGGTATCCAACAGTTTTCCATTACCGAGTCGAACAAGTGAGGAGGATGACAAATCATCAAAGTCTATTGGTGGGTTCCTCACAGACATGATCTGTCGGCGGTGTAACCAATACGCGGCTGTCAGCGCGATATCAGGCGTCGATGTTACGATCACTCAAGGAGGTGCAAGGGGATGACAACGTCGTCGGATTCTATCAGGCCACGACACTGGGTGCTTTTTTTGATCAGACGCTGATAGACACACAGGCGATACATCAGGAGAGACTAAGGCATGGGGGTGTGGTCGTTGTGCACGGTGATTTGATTTCCCATCGTAGACGGCCCGGTCGAGATTGACGGTGTGGACAGACGTATCGCAAACAGCGTGTGGGAATGCGTCGTTCCGGGCATTCAGATTGACGTCTTCGTTTATGGACGCATACAAGAAGGGAAACTTCAGCTCGTCGAGGTGGGACGCCCATACCGTTTAGATGTGGATTATGCAAGGTTTACGGATCTATAGCCTGATGACGCATCGCCTAATGTTTTCGTCGATCCTTGAAGAAATACCGGTGAGGGTCCGGACGAACCCCTTGGCTAGCGCGTTCTTGGAGCGACTAGCGGCCCCGAGCTCGTCAGGGTACACGCCCAGGCAGCTGGACGAGGGGACGCTTGGAGGATCGTTTTCTGTGCTGGATCTCGGGCAGCCGGGAGTGTCGCGGAGCCTGGAGCTGGTGTCAGAGGCGATTGACAATTACAGGACGGAAGACGGGAACGTGGCATATCTGACGAGGCAGATCGCGAGGGAGAAGCTGCGAGCGGAGACGTACGTTGCGAAGCGGAAAGAAGAAAACGCGCAACGGGTTGCACAGGGACTGAGCCCGCTGCCGGAGGAGGACGTGAGCCGGATGTTCAAGATACCAGGGGAGCCGAGTCGACTGGAGAGCATGCTGCTGCTTGGACAGGTGGATGCATACGCGAAGAGCATGGAGAGCGTTGCGGGATTAGGGCTGGTCAAAATGTACAGCGCAAGGGGAATGTAACCATGGCCCGCGT
>JBBPJN010000716.1:0-10773 GCA_038088755.1 Boletus aff. separans
TCACCGCGTATATAAAAGTTGTCGTCCAGTAACCTCCCAGATTTGAACCGCAGCTGGGTGAGATCGTATCGCCCGTAGTCACGGACGAGGACGATCCCGTTTGGTTTGAGCATCTATGAGCAAGAGATGATCGATGCACGCGCAATGACGACACTGGAGGATGCATACACGGTGGATGTTGGCTACTGCCTGTCCCCATTCGTTTGGGTGCAAGGCGCTCAGGACGAATACGCAGAGAACGATGTCGACTGTTTCTGGTTCGATACCGGGTGGTAGTGTGTTCTCGGAAGTGAGGTCCCATACCGCAGCTTGTATCGAGCCAATGGGTGGGTTCGCATATAGGGAGTTGTTCTGTTGGCTCACATGAATATGTCCCCTGTACGGTCGATGGGGGATACTTGCCTGCACTAGCTTGACTGCATGAGAAGAGTAATCGAAGGCCCGAATCGCAAGTCGAGGGTTTTTGTTTGCAGAGAGCAAGGGAAATGCGGCATTCCCAGCACCTTGACTGAGTTATTGAGTGGCAAGGCCAACTGGAGTAGCAAATCGGCATCTCACCACATCCGATTTCGCAGATTGTGATCTGCCCAGCCTGATTGAATCTGCAAGGCTGTACACGATGATCGAGCAGGCTACGTACCTCGGGCTCTGCAGCAGCCAACAGTTCTGGAAATTCGAGATGTAACCTAGATCAATGTGGGCAAAGCGAGTTGAGTAGGCTGAACTGATATCACAGATTAGTGGGCATACCATTTCCTGTCACGAAAAAAGCTGTCTGCATTCGTTTTGTAAAAGTTATCCCTTATTCGATCTTCTGTCAGCACCATACTAACCTTGATGATCTATCTCTCACCAGTATTTGGCAGGTTTTGAGTTGTATTTCTCTTTATCTTGGTCAGGCACAGGAGAAAAACGCTGTCTTTTGAGAGAGGAGGCGATGTGCTCTGCTTGATCATCTGGAGGCAGTACATGATCCCATGCATTTTGAGTCCAAACGTCGGCATCGTCTGTCAGGAATCTGATAGTCTGATTGAGCAAAAATATAGCATGAGCTCGAGTGGCTCACCTGGAACCAAAGGGAGGTTTTTCAGCGCGGACGTCGTGCACAGACGAAGTTAGCTTTGGGGTTCTTTCCATGTCGATCATCCAAGTACGACACGGATCAACCTGGCCTGACCTGTGTGTGGCTGCAACTCTCAGAAATCAGGATGATCACCGGGACAGGTTCCCATCCGACGAAGGCTCACAACACGCGCTCGCTGGTCGCCGCACAGCTGAACCTGGGCTTTCAAAGTAGACTGAATTGCGGGGGTTCGAGTCGCAAGTATGTATCAGGCCAGGCGAAGGCTGTGTCGTGTTGGCAAATGAGAAATAAATCACTCTCCGCCACGACACTGACACTCACTTGGAGCTGCGGCCATCGTCCTTGGCCTTGACCTCCACACACCGAGTTCAAGCGCACTGAGATCGCTCCAATCCCGCAATCGCGTCGTCGTCCTCCCCGTCGCTTTCGTTGCTAACGTCGACGCCGGGTCCGGCAACCAGAAAACACAGCTGTTAATTCATTTCCGGACCGCCATCAGTCATCGGCTTCCAGCTTGCCCTTGCCGTCCATCATGTCTGCTCTCCAATCCAACCCTAGACCACCCCCACCGGGAGACGAGGATCTTCAACATCTCTACGACGAAGTCTGGCGCATCTTTGGCGAGGAATCTGCCTCCCCTCCAGAACGCCGACCTCTCAACGCTACCTCTCCCAACCACTATCCTAATGCTTTACGTGTAGAACAGGATCTGACAACTCCCTCTGTATCTACGGTAAAAAATTCCCCTCCTCGCCCTCCTCGTACGTACAGCCCTTTCTCCTTGGTCACGGACAGTCTCCCAATTACCCCATCAGTACCGCCAACCCACCCCTCCAATATCGACTCTGCTGTTTCTCCTACTACCCAGAGACGATTGAGACCATTGCCTCTTCCCCCTGGCGCCGCTCTCCCACCAGCCCCTAGTCCCATAGATCCTCATGAAGTTCCTCAGGCTGTCCCCAACATCTCTCGCCCAGGGACAGCGGGCGTCGACGGGTATGGGATTTCTAAACCGTTGTTCTATCCCTCTTACAATCCCATCCCTAGTCGTCGCCAATTACCTCAAGCACCCGGCACGCAACCCCCTGGCTTTATAGGTAGCCGGGGCTCGACCGGGTCGGTGACATCACCGACCTCTGGAAAGCTGGTCATGAGTTCCCAATCGGACATTGGCCCCAATTTCCACAAGCCAGTTCCAGCAGTTCCTCCCCACCCCAATGGTATGGATGACATCCGTGATCAAGTATCCCGTAAACCTTCAGTGCGACCTCCTGGTGCTCTGGCACCGACGATTCCCGGTTTCAGTGGCCAGTACGACGAGAGTTCGCTCCTTGACATGTACGCTACCGAAGACCCTCTCAGAAGGCGTCCATCCAATCACCAACAACTGTCTGGCCAATCAAGATACACGGACGGCTATGCGCATGCCAGTTCCCGTCCGCATCCAGAGAACAGCACAAGTGCACCTTCCACTTCGCGTGTCATTCAACTTCAACATTCATCGTCAACCGATCTCGTCAACCGTAGGTCGTTGATCTTAGCACCCGGACCGGCATGCTGACACAGTTATACTGACAAGATGCCGATGTTGGGGTAGGCCGTGCTACCTCGACAGGATCAACGGTGTCGTCATCTCAAACGCACCTACTGGGACGGAATCCGTCAGCTACGACTACAACTACGACTTACAGTGATCGCCATGCAACTAAAGGTGGTTCTTCCATGCTTGCGAGGGACAATTCAGTCGGTTCCTACGCTTTCCCAAATGCCGGACCATCTACAGTGGGATATCCCGAAACACACGACGATCCTGCAAACGGCTACGCCATCCACGGGGAGAGTCTAGAATCGTTCGACCGTCCCCGCCAAGGTGACACCGGTGCTGCTGGCAGCTCCGGCGGAGCTTTGGCCGATCAAGATGACGAAGATGACGACTACTTTACTGAAAGCGATGATCCGGATCCGGATCGTTTTGTCAACTTCAGTCTACTTTCTCATCTCGCTGTTAGACTACGAGACAAGGTCCCAAGAGGCACACATGTCAAGAGCAGTATCCCTTATCCTCGTGCTTTTACTGGCAAGGACATAGTCGTATGTGTTCGTTTTCTTAATGTTCATCGTTCGGATGATAATGATTCATTCAAAGTCGACGATTCAATCACAAATTCAACGGGAACTCCTGATTAATCATGGTGTCTCTACGGCAGATAGGCGTGCAGCACTACAGGTAGCGCGTAGCCTTCAGAGTCAACTCTTCTTCTATGAAGTCGAGTGGGGGGATAAACCGCTCCAGGACGGAGTCGAGGACGTGTACATGTTCCTGGATGACCTCGAGGGTAATTCGGAGTCACAGAGGGAAAGGGAAGAGCTGCCGACAGCTGTGATCACCATGCTCACAAAATGCTACACCTCGACGTGTAGCGAAGAAGATCCCTGTTATTCGTGGGCTTGTCCGAGAAGACGTGTGAGTCTTTAATATATACACTCAGTATGCAAATTGATGTTGTCCTAGGTGGCCACTGTAACAGATATCACTTCATTACCTGAACCAGATCTTGCGCCTCATGTAAGTTGTCAACCGAGATTTAGAGACTGCTGCTTACGGTGTTGCGGTAGACTGAAGATTGGCTGAATACAATAGATCCTAATATTCTTCGTAGTCTTCCGGAAAGCGAGGTTCATCGCCAAACGTATGTTTCTACCGTGTTCTGCATGTTTCTCCTCATGTTCTTGGCAAAGGATCATACACAAAACGATCAGTCAAGAGGAACAATATGTTCAGGATCTCGATTCGGTTGAAGCTGTTCGTCCAATTGTTCCAGACACCCGACGATTCACTTACCTTTGGTTAGCTATTCATCCGTCCTCTCCGCCGTGCAACGCACATTATGCCTGCTCCTCAACTCGATGATTTCATTGAAGAGGTGTTCAGTAACATACTCGATCTACGAGAATGCAACAAGCGACTCGTGGAGGCAATGTACGTTCGTCAGCGCGAGCAGTCCCCGATCGTTTCAAAGATTGGGGACGTCTTCCTCGAGGCTGCCAGAAGCTTCCGATACGCGTACCCTGCCTATGTCGCTCGTCTTCCTTTGGCCGAAAAGCGATTCAAGGAAGAGATTGAGGCGAATGCTAATCTAAGGCTTTTCCTCGAGGTTCGTATGATGTCACAGGTAGATGCCACCGTCTCTTTGACTTGATTTCATGTGGGTTCGTAGGAATGCTCGCGCCAATCTGCGAGACAGCAGGAGCCTCGACGTCTGGACTTGAAACATTTCCTGTCACGACCTTCTGAGCACCTCCAGAAGTACCCTCTTGCTCTTGAGGCGATCATGAAGGAAACAACGGAGGGTAATCCGGACGCATATTACCTTGCAGAAGCTATCCATGCTATCAAGGACCTGCAGAACGTCGCTCAGTTGCGGACATTCCAAATTGCCATGGGTAAAGGCCCCACCGCAAAATGGGAATGGCATGATCTGGTCCCCAATGAACTAAGAGAAGGTTTAAGCAAGTCCGAGGCGAAACGCCAGGCGTGAGCAACCCATCTATTACAGAAAGGTGCCGGAGATTGAATTGTACTTTCAGGATCATCTTCGAGTTGATTAAAGGTGAAATGGGGTACGTGAAGGATCTGGAAAACATTGAAATGGTACGAGATGATGTTTTAATACCTGGGTGGTAACACCTAAGCATACCATTCTATTAGATGTATGTCCAGCCACTACGGGCACAAGATCCTCCCATCATTCCACGGGAAAGATTGGAGAGCTTCATCACAGACGTGTTCCACAATTTCGCAGAAATTCATGGTCATCACCGCAAGTTACTTGATCAACTGCATGAGATTCAGCGCGAAGAACACCCCACCATCAAGACTATCACAGCGGCGATATTCGATGCTGCGTTAAGCTTCAGAGACGCTTACATAGAGTATATTCCGAATTATCCGATCGCAGCGTATCGAATAGACGATGAGATGGCCACCAACTTCGAGTTCAAGACTTTCGTGGAAGTAAGTATAACGTCTCGTCGCAAGTTCTTCTTTCTGTAGCGCTGATCTTGTCCAAAGCAATGTACGCGTCATCCTGATGCCCATCGTTTAGACATGAAAAACTTTATCAACCGTCCTATACCCCGACTTTTGCGATACGAGTTACTTCTGAAAGGCATACTCGAGCAGACCCCAGCGGGTCACGAGGACCGCGATGCCATTCCTCAAGTTCTCGAGATCATCAAGTCGCTGGGAAAAGACAGTGAACCTGGCGTCGATTCAGCGAAGCAAAAGGTACAACTGTGGTGCTACAACTCGAACATTATTTTCAAACCAGGGGAGTCAGTGGTACGTACAGCGGTAACTTTGCTAGCTGGTGAACGTTGACGAACCTGGATCCAAGGACATGGATTTACTGAACGAGAACCGATCATTGGTTCATGCTGGCAAACTGTTGAGACAGCCAGAGACCGGTTTTGAGTGGAATGGATGGTCCGAACTCTTTGTCCTTTTGTTCGACAACTACCGTAAGTCATCGTAATCCACCCACCCTTTTGCTTTATTGACAAGGGGTATGTTAGTGGTTCTGACGAAGACGAAGGAGAAAGATGGCATGACAAGGTATTACGTCAATCGCAGGGTGAGTCGCTGATTCACAATCCCATAACTCTGATAGTTAAAGGCACACGCAGCCCATTCCTTTGGACCTATTAAGCCTCACCAGCTTCTTGGACCCACCGACACAACGAAGCGCAGGGATTCTGCGTTTAGGACTTGGTAACAGACACGGTGACAACGCTACGCCAATATCACCAGGCAGCGGCGTGCCCGACAACCCGATAGACTCTCGTCTTGTTTACCCCTGCACAATTCATTATAGCGGGAGACTTGGCGGTCTATACACACTATTCACAGAGAGCCCCCAAGCACGGCTAGAGTGGAAGCAAAAGCTGGAAGAAGCGATTGGTTTGCGCAAAGTCGTTCAAGAGTCAAACAAGGTGTTTGAAATGGAACCGCTAAGCACGGATACCTTCTTCGTGCCCGCGATCTCAGCAAGCGCGACCAATCCATCGTGGAATCACGAAAACTCGTTTACCGGAAAGGTGACATGCTCCGTACCGTTTAGTGAGTCGTTCGTGTCAAAGTGCAATTCGTGTTTCTTACCGAGTATAATCTGTAGCTACGACAGATGGAAGGGCGCTTGTTGCGATTGGCTGTGCAGAGGGCGTATGGATTGGCTTCAGACACGACTCTCGATGTAAGCTTTCTGGTTGTTGATGCTCGAGGATCTAACCTCGGGATTTATGTCAGCAATGCGCCGTGTACTGCATCTTAAAATGGTTACTCAATGTGCGATGTTGGAAGACTTTGGGATGTTCCTCGTCCTGGCAGATAAGGTAGGTTTATCACCCTTTCATGGCGTTGAGAAGATATAGAGTGTCTGCGTAGGCCCTATTCGCTTATCATATAGAAGCACTTGTTCCATCGTCTCCACAAAGCGCGCATACATCACAGACCCCTCAACGAGTCAATGGTACGCGGGACGTCCACTTCTTCAGCGTTGGTAACCAAGGTGGCCGGACCTTGGTCATCTACATGAAGAAAAAAGGGGCATGTCTTTTTCACGGATAGAATCTGTGATCCTTGCTCATGTTCTCGTAGCTTGACAGTGTTTTTCGTGTGCTGGAACCTGTTGTCGAAAAAATAAACGAACGAACCAAGGCGCCTGCTTCGTTTACGTCGAGGTTTGGTATTCGACCTGCTCGGTCGGAGTGGTTCCGTTTGTACAGGGTGAGCAGTGTGATCATTATTCTCATTGAGGTTGACTTTTTTTTCCCTTGTCAGGAATTCTTCTTACCCTCCGAATCGTTCGACCTGGTCTTTTTGAAAGCAAAGATTGCAATCCTTTGTACCAAGGGTTTCGAAATCATGGATCTTACTGAGTACGTTCACTCACTGATGCCAGGGGTGTGCTTAGTTGACTCATCATGATCATACCAGCTTCAAGAGCGTGACAATTCCGCTTCGCGATGATGGACACGAGCGGCTGGCAAAACGCTGCGAGTCATGTAAGCCAATGGGCATGTTCCGCGTCGAAAACGAGTTCCTGTTGTGTTATGATGGTAAGGGCCGTCATTACGGTCCTGCAGGTCAGTGCTCACATGACCATAGAATTCGGCATTTACGTGAACAAACATGGAGCGCCAAGCCGTTCTTCGTCCACAATCGAGTGGGAGGGCACTGCAGAACGCGTAGCCATGCACTGGCCACACATCCTCCTCTTTGACTCGCGATTCATCGAAGTCAGACACATCGCGACCGGTCTTCTTGCGCAGATCATTCCTGGCAATGAGATTCGTTGCGTCTGGGATGGCCGCGGGACATCCAGTACAGCCGCCACAGGTGCAGAAGGGCTGCAGCAGCCGATGAACCTCGACCCTCGCATCCACGCTGTCATGTCCGCATCTGAACCGTTGGGTCAGCCTGTACAGCCTGGCCGATCGCGGGCGATTGCGCAACACGTTTTTGAGCTCGTGCCGACGATACCTCTTTACCCCCCAGGTTCGTTGGCGTCACCATCCCAGTCTGCATATTTCCAGCAGTCCAGTTCACCTCCGCACTCGCCGAGCATGATTGCTGCCAACTCATGGAACTAGAGGGCGGAGGATCCCATGCCTCGTTACATCATAAAGTCTGCTTTCCCGTGTGTCACCTGATATTCGTTGATTTTTTTCTCATCCATCCCCTTTTATCTTGCGTTCGGTTTCGATTCTCTTCTCTGTTCCCTTTTGCGTCTTGCAGTCAAGGCTTTAAGCCGGATAGTGTAGTAGTTGTAGTACCCCAGACTCTATCCGAATGAAATATTTTTCCCCTTTCTTTTCTAGAGGACAATGCCGACCTCGTCGGCGGTTCGGCTCCGAGCCCTCGGAGATTCGCTAGTCGGTAGCAAAATTCATGTTGATTGGGCAAGATCTTATCCGAGTGTGTGTAGGCCCAATACCTCGTACGTCCATTTGTTTAAACCCTTTCGACTCTCATCGACGGTTTCGTCTTTGCGACATTGCAACGCACCCTGATTTTCAGTATAGGCTGGTGATCGACACTATCGGTATAGCACAGTCTTCGGAAATTCTTCGAGGCGTCCCTCGGTACCCACCAATCGCCGCTCGTGCACCTTCTCATGTAGAACGGTAAGAATGGTCCGGTATTTTTCTCTTTTTTTTATTTTTTATTTTTAAATAACAGATGCTGACTGACGGATTAGCGATCTTGTTCTATCCATTGACCATTGCCAGTGCAGGCCAAGCTCTCGTTTCAACAAAGTGTTAACCGTGTAAGTTCGGGTCAGACCGTCACCCGCCGCTTTGACCGTTACACGTCAAAAAGGCGATGGTGATACCGAGCGATTACTACCATTCAACGTTCCCAGACGGGGTACATATACTGGATCAGGTAATCCAGCGTGCTTGCACAGGACTGCGTACCGTCAAGCGAGAATCCATTTTTGCAACGTCGCGAATGACGATCGGTGACCATCGATTACGGTGGATGTAACACTGGGATACAAGGTGCTTTCCTTTAGTTAGGGTGAGCAGCACGTGTTGCGTTCCTGTTTGCAACGACATGGACGGTGTATGCTTTTTTTTTTTTTTCGTCGATGCAAAACTTTTCTTTGTTTTTTGATATATTATGGTTGTGTCGTTCTCTCCCCCCCAAAAAATAGATGCTCGATTAAAACAATTCGGTCCAAGGTGCCGAGCCCCAACGCGCGCCCAAGCTAATCAGCCCTGACTACCTCCCACCCGGCCCACTCGCGACCCATACATTTCTTGAGTGCCGGGACGTCCTGGAACGACAGCCGAACCACTGGTATGCCCGATGACCCATGCTCCGAGTTCCCCCGCGTCACAAACGCGTCGGACCGCCGATGCAACATCAGCTCGGTCGCGACCCGCCCAAAGATATCCAGCGCCTGCAAACATCCCATCTTGCCCACCACGACATCCAACGCGTTCTTTTCGCGGCAGCCCGCACGCAAACGCTTGGGATACGACGTGCCCCAGATGGTCAGCGAGGTCACGCTTCGAGAGATGGACTCGAGGAAGAGGTAGAGTCCGTGGTTGGTGATGCCCCTCACAAAGTGCAGGGTCACGTCTGCGAGCGTCGTGGCGGACGAGGCGGTGAGATACAGGAGGTCCTTGTCCGATAGGTGCGAGTAGCAGATGCAAAGCCGCGTTAGCGCACACGCGGGCGGCGGCATGAACAATCGGCCCAGTCCGATCTTTCCTGGTCTCACGTGCTTGACTGTGAGAGAGGTCAATGCTAGACAGTGCGCCATGCAGCGTGCGAGATGGGTCGAACTGAGACCATGCTTCCAGCACAGTGGACGTATCAACAGGCATGGACATGAGGGCGCTGTGATTGATACGGTATGCAAGTGACGAAGTTGAGAGAGGGCTGAAAGGAGTGCGTTCATCTGGGACGAGATTCCCCCCAGCGCGAAATGTAGACGGTGCAAATCCTTCGTGGCGCGGAAAATAGCGGCAAGTGCTGGAATCAACTCGAGCTCTTGATTCCGGATAACACGAAAGCCGAGGCGCTGACAGAGGTCGAGACGCCGCACACCAACTCCAAGAGCAGGCGTGTCTCGGAGTGCCTTGCCAAATACACCAGTGTTCAAAGACTGGGATGAAGAGCAACCCCATTTATTCCTCCACACGGGGGACTCCAAACGAGCAAAGAGCAGCTGCATTGAAGCCTCTGACCATTGGCGGCAGACCTGGGCAAATGATAGTAGATCGTGTTGCCACCCGCATGAATCAGTGTCTTCGAATATTTTGAAAAGAAGTTCCATTGGAAGACGGCTCGCTGCCATCCGTGGACGAGCGCTATCCACGGGAATGACTCGCACAGTGCGAGTTGTCGCGTATTCTGGAATACTGGGGATGTGAATGTAGTCGCAAAGAGAATCGAGTTGGTTAGATGGGCCATGGAACAGTTTTGAGTGCCAGAAGGCCATGGACATACGCAAGGTGGTTGGAGTCATCGAGTGTTTTCTTTCCAAGAGAACGCAGGTAGACTTGCTATCCAGACGGCGCAGCTCATTGGATGACGATGGAGGAACAAGATCATAGTGAACACTGTCGTTGCGAAAGGAGACTTTGAATGCAACCGTGAGCTCTGGAAGAGCAGGATCCTGTTGGGGCGCGAGATGGCCGTGATCTCTGGAGCTACCGTGGGAGATGGGTTCCACCTGTTCCACCTGTCGGACGGGGTGTGCACGTGAGTACCCGTAGAACATTCGCACAGAAGTAAACCCACCCAGGCACGCCGGATATCCATCCGAGAAGCGTCGCAATACAGCACGATCCACAAAGAGGAAAAGCGATGTTGCGTTCCCCCATCGAACACAACAAAAAGGGTCGTTCTGTAATCCGTGTACTCTGAATTAAGGCTGTGCCACTGATAGTCGTGAAAGAAGACTTGGAGGTGCCTGGGCTGCCCCAGTGACTTGACTCTGAAGAGCGGGCTCCTCATTGATTGGATGGACGTGATGAGAGAACCTGTGGATAGCCCCTATTTCCTAGCAGCATTGCCCCAGTAAGCGTACTCTGTGGCACACGCTGTCACAGCTCCGCAGATCAATGACCCTATTCAAAGTCCAGGTCCTCTCCCACACGCTCGGTATAACACA